>JAQBSW010003271.1:0-86103 GCA_029291075.1 Eudiplozoon nipponicum
ATCGTTTTTTGATGTTGCGGTCTCAGAGGTTGCTTGATCAGGGGTTGGCTGCTTCCGTTCCTGGTTGTTTATTAACTTTTTTGCTTTAGCCAACTTTCGTTGGAGAAACGTTTTGTCCCGACCAATAAAAATGCTGCGAAAACTCAGACTCTCATCTTTCTTTTTGTTGATGGACTCAATCTGCATATTTGTTGGGCGTTTTGATAATTTTACAATAACTGGCCTTGGACGATCCGATCGTTTACCCACCCTAAAGCATTTTGCAATATCCGCATGCGTCTCTTCTTTTATTAACGCATTTAATTTCTGGACATCATTTACCTCAGCATTTTCAGCAAGATTAAATAATACTAGTTGATCTTGTTTGCTGTTTCGCGCTGATACTTCATTCGCCAATATATTCAATATTTCTTCGCCAGATGATTTATTTTTAACAGGCGTGTCACTTTCCACTGTTATAGCAGCCAATTCAATCCAAGGCTGAACATCAATTTGTATTTTGTCTAACTTAATGTTTAACGCTTCATTCAGTTCAACTATACGCACGCTTAAAGTCTCATTATTTTTAACTGCCTGTTCCAATTTCATCGCACTCACAACAGCCTCATTCTTCAATATGGACACTTCATTTTTTAAATAGTTGTTGTCTTCTTTCAACACCTTCACTGAGTTCTGGAGATCCATAACAATTTTTTCAATATCAGAATGCGACAAAATTGGAGCCATTTCAAACCGCGCGCGTAATAATCGTTGGAGGGAGATAAATCCTCCGCCAAAATTAAAAGTAACATTAACTGATAAATTTAATCCATCTTGGCTGATTAGAATAGAATAGAATTGAATATCTTTATTTGGATTCAAACCACACATGTTCCATCAAATAATAAAATTAGAAAATGTACAATATAAAAAATATCACATCACATAAATATGTGCAATTAGTTGTACTGTACAATTTATCAGCATCAGAAAGTTCGGCTGTAAAGAGTGATAGATTCTTCATCAAAAATAGGAAAATTTAAGGTATAATTCGAGTGTAACATTTTGCAAGAAAAAAGGAACCATGACTAATAATTGATTGTATGCAGTGGTGATTAACAAGATGATATAATGCATAACATTTCAGTTTTAATAATACAAAATTTGAAGATAGAATCTCGAGAAATTATGCTGCTGAAAAACAATTAATCCTGTCTTTTTTAGGCAACACAATTTAACAATAATTGATTTCGCGTGTGGTGGTAACAATTCTTTAAATCAAGTTGGCGAGCTTGAATTAAACACCAATCCTATTGTATTTAACCAGTCGTCGAACAACAACGACTGGCGGTAGTTTTGTTATGTTGTTCGACGACTGGTTACATACAATGGGATTGATGTTTAATTCAAGCTCGCAAACTTGATTTAAAGAATCTTGTCTTTTATTTAACCATGAGAAAATATTATCATAATCAAAATTAAAAATATCAGCAGGATTGAACACTTTTTCTAGTTCGGTAGATAAAAATTTAAAAGACATTTTAGTTGGAGGCGTTTCTCTAAGCCCCTTTGGCAATTGATTGTAAATTTTGTAAATTTTTGAAAAAGAAAATAGCTTGCTCGCAACATTCCCCAGTAATGGTGGAGTAAAATGAGGACCAGAAAACCCAAGAGGCAAGCAAAACCTGAGTATGAAGCCTTAGACTGCTCGGCCGTCCTGATTGTAACGAATTTTATTTAAAAAGAATTTTTTCATTTATTTTCCAGAACTTTCTTTGTTTAAATACTTGACTTTGAATTGTGCGCCATTAAACAGGCTATCAACAAACAAGCGCTCCACATCGAAATCGCATCCGCTCAGCTCCTAACTCCCCGGGCAAAGTTCGCCATCATCAAACACCAATTGCTGCAAAAGCCTAAAACCTCGTTTATCAACTTCTCTCAGTCAGGCGACCCCTGCTTCGCCAATGATTATCTGACTCACCTTCTCGACTCCTTTTCCACTCCCACTCCGCCTGTTGAGATGTTAGACAACGGAGACACCGAGAACCTACGCTGGTTCCATGTCTCTCCGGCTTCCGTCGCCCAAGCAATTAAAAACATTAAATCTAAACACCAATTTGATCAATATGGTGTCTCGGTCAGTATGATTGCCCTTCTAGGCTGGAACGTCTTCTCTCTGATTGCAGATGTTATTAATCATTGTCTCGAAACCACCTATCTTCCCCCGGACTGGCTCAATTCGACGATCTCTCCTATCCCTAAAAATGGCACTTCTTCGATCTCATCATTTAAAGATCTCCGCCCCATTACTATCGTCCCTTCTTTCACCAAAATCTTCGACAGGATCTTATACAACCTAATCTACCCCTCCATTAAGTCTCATGTAAACTTCTATCTCCTCGATGATCAACATGGCTTTTTGAATGGCCGCTCCTCTTCCACCAACTTAGTTAGTGTTCTCGATCATTGCTACTCCTCCTTCTCTAAAGGGCTTCAGTGCACCCTCCTATTCCTGGATATTTCCAAGGCTTTTGACTCGCTGTCATTTTCAGCAATCGAATCCGCCTTACTGAGAAGCGGTATCTGCGGCAACGTTATCAGTATTATTAGTTACTATCTCCGAAATCGATATGCGACAGTAAAAGTTGGCAGTAGTCACTCGAGGCCAGCCCATATCAGATTCGGTGTTCCCCAGGGCTCCGTACTTGGTCCCATTCTCTTCAATCTTACGCTCGCGCACATACAGTTTGATGACAACCTTTTCAAACTGTTCAAATATGCGGATGACATGGTTATCTTATTCAGCAACTCCAAAACATCCAACCCCTCCTTATCCCTTATATCGGAGCTCCTATCCTCGCTCCACTCGCAGCTCAGCAGAATCGGCCTCAAACTAAATCCCACCAAAACTCGCATAATGAAACTCTCCTCTGATCCATTCTGCTCTATCCCGGTTGCCAACTACCCCCTTGATATAGAAATAATAGATTCGGCCAAACATCTTGGCATTCACTTCTCAAAATCCCTAGACTTCTCCCTACACCTTACACACACTACTTCCAAACTCTTCAAATGGGCCCGCCTGATCTGTTTTAAGACTAACAATCCCACTCTCCAACTCACGTTATTCAAGGTCTACGTTCTGCCCCTCATTTCCTACGCCAGCGAATTCTACTGTCCTCTCACCCTCGCCTCCTCCTATACTATTGAACAGGTATCCTCCAGATTTCTAAAGCGAGTCTTCCCGAAATGCCAAAACTATAGGGAACGCCTTCTCCTGGCAAACCTTCTTCCGCTTTGGTTCACCCGTCACCTTCGCGTCATTTCTTTTATCCACAAGATCACAACTTGCTTACCACTCTCCAACTTTGCCCACCCCAGTCACCACTATGCCACACGTTCTAGTAACTCTTCTATCCAAGCCAACCATACCCCCACCATATTTAAAAAAATCTATCTCTTCTCCAAAGCCACTAATGTCTTCAACGCTCTTCCCACAGACATAAAGCTCCTACCCCAGCACGAATTCAAAAAGGCAGCCCATCAGTACTTCTTCAACAAACTTCTTTGTGATACGACCGATTGGAAACGAAACTGGTTCCTTCTCAATCCATAACATTTACTTCACCCCAGGCTATCCTCTTTATTAACTTCGTAGGGTTAAATCCCTCAGGCAGCCATCTAATCTTCCACTTTACCTCTCTTGTCTTATTCTTTTCTTCTAGATTCACTAATACCACCTCTCAGCCCATTCCTAACCCCATTATATCCACGTTGTGGATACTCTACTACGTTTTGCTCATCCAACTCTTTTCTTTCTTTCTTGTTTCAGCGGAGGACCGGAAACCCAACAGCCCTACCGATCCACCAACGGTTCGCTTCGGACTTCGACTCTCCCTGGTCTTCTTTTAATCACAATCACGTTCTACGGATGCCTGCGATCCCTGCAAGACTCGCTCGCCTCAATCCTGCTGACTCCATCCATGTCCATGCTTTGCTCCATCAATTCAATCGTCACGACAATGGACTCCATCGGTCGACGTCTACCTCCGGGCCGCCATCTTTTCATCTTCATCTTTGTTTTCGATCTCACATTCACCTTGAAGATCTGATACTTCACGGACTATCTCCAATTGATCTTGTCTAGTCAAATGGAACTTCGTTTATATTTATTTTTCACCAGATTGAACTATCTTGATGTTAATGATAACTTTTCCCCTCCCCAACCCCTCCCCCTGCTATTAAATACTTTGCTAGTCACAATTCCACTCACCTCCACATATCCTACCCTTGATTTGCTATTTCAATGGTTGGGCCAGTTGGCCTTTGATGCCAAATAAATGTATTATTATTATTATTATTATTATTATTATTATTATTATTATTATTATTATTATTATTTTCAGTTTTCGAGCATTACGGTCCTCGACTGGTTGTATCTTCTGTAACGACCACGGGAGCAACAACAACCAGAGTCCACCCAAGGCTCTAGGACATCTTCACACTCTGAATAATTCAGGAGAACGCACGACCAGGCCCTCTTAAGGGCCCCCTATCAGTAACAAATCTCTATTCAGAGCACCTTAACCGAGTTTGTAACGTCGTACGGCATTTACTTGAAGCCGGGGCGTTTACAAAATTGGCGACCGCGCCAGGATATTGATTATTGTTCTGATTTTTTTGGTATAAATAAAATTGACTTCCTTTTTCATTTATTTGGGATAAAAATAGATTAACATTTGAGTTTTCTTTACCCTAATCGTGGTCTTCTGGGAATTTTGTTGGGTATATATTCGTGGATTTGTGTTGAATTTTTTTGGGGGGATATAATAATAATACATTGGCATCAAAGGCCAACGGGCCTCTGTTCATCTTTTCTACGTACAAAACGGTACCGTACGTACTCGACAGGCTCAATTGCGGATTTTTGGAAGCAGTTACTGTGACGTGCTTTTGTTCTGCGCTCATTCAACTGTGGAAGCTTTTTGTGGGTAAGCGTTTCGTTAAAGTATATTTATATATTTTCATATTGCTTATAAATTTATGCTTTTAAGATCCCGTAAGATTGTTAGAATGTCAGGTCCAATTTTAGATATTGATGTTCCTGTTTGGGATGGAGATAGTGAACTATTCTTTATGCGCGTAGACTCCGCTTTCTCCCCGTTTCCTGATTATGACAGTCATCAAAAACTGTCGAAGGTTTTTGCTAAACTACCTTCTGAATTGCAGCGACGGATTTATCCTAAGCTTGAGGCCATTAGGAAGCTACCTAATCCCATTTTGGGTCTACAAAACGAAGTAGAATCCTTGCTTGGGCCCACAGAGACTGAGCAGATAATAAACAAATATGCGCAGTTAGACATGCCAAACCTTGGCCCCATCGAAATACTGAGGGAATTACGGAAACGTTGGTATAAAACCAACATTTCTGACCATGAGGCTAAGGTTGTTTTTATTAACAATCTTCCCCAAACATTAAAACTCTTTGCCAGACAGCTCCCCAACACTCTCTCTATAGATGACTTATCTGAGAGATGTGAGTTAGAATATAGGGTTTTGGAACCCAAAGTGAATCCATCATCCTTTTCTTCACCCCCGCAAGATGATAGACTCTCCTCTTTAGAGAGGACAGTGGCGAACATGGCTAAAGTTCTAGAAGGATTGGCCATTACCAAATCCGAGCTAAATCAAGTGAATGCTCGACCCAAATTCGTTCCTAAGCCCAATTATAACGGTAGGCGGCGATCGAGATCTCCGCAATCCTTTAATAAATATGCCCCAAAGAACTGGTATTATAACCACCAGAAGTTTTTTTATTCATGCCAAGTCTGTCTTTGTTGTTCCGAAGAATTTCCGAATGAGTGCCAATTTCCACAGCTGACGGAAAGGACAACAGACCGCAGGCACAAGGGTGCATCAGTATCGGGAAACGTCTGGCGCAGGAAGTAGAAGACCGTACTTTCTGCACATCAACGGCATCAACGGCGCTACAGGGAAGAAGCCAACTACAATCCGACATCCCTGTCGACTCTTTTCGTCCACGCCGAATTTTTCACATAGAGAACCAAACGGACAACGCTGGTCGCAATCACCAGCCTACTTGTTTGCATGACCCGGCCAAACAGCCCAACGAACTTCTGCACCTTCTTGATTTCAAAACTGGCGAAGAGTTCATCGTAGACACAGGTGCGGCAGTCTCAGTTCTCAAGGGTGATGCAATGGCCGAGATGTCGCTAGGCGTTCTTCTCGCAACAGCTACAGGCGAGCCCATACCAACATATGGCTGCCGGTACCGCACACTCAACATAGGTCTACGACGTGAATTTTCCCACAACTTCATCATTGCCAAGGTCTCACATAATATAATAGGCCTTGATTTCCTTCTAAAATTTCGGCTCATTGTTGATCTTGCCAATCAAAAGATCATCGACCCCTCCACCGGAATTGAACAACATTTTTGGACACTTGCCTCCGAGCGTTTGGAGTTACAGGTCATTCAGCCAACCCCAGTGCATCATTCAGCAGAGATATCAACAGCTCTTCGAAAATACAAATCGCTTTTCGATCTTAACAAGTCAGAGCTACGAGTCTCCAACACGATGCATCATATCGTCACAGAAGGACAACCTATTGCACTCAAGAAGCGACCACTGGCTCCTGCTAAGCTTAAAGCAGCCAAAGAAGAATTCTCAAGGCTTTTGGAAGAGGGAATCATCAGATCATCGAAAAGTTCATGGGCGTCACCACTGCACTTAGTCTCTAAATCAAACGGATCGTACAGAGCCTGCGGCAGCAATATCTTCTCAGTGATTGATCTCAGACAAGCCTAACATCACATACCGGTAGCACCAGAGGATATCGAGAAAACTGCAGTCATCACTCCATTTGGCCTTTTCGAATATCTTTACATGCCTTTTGGACTTAAGTGTGCTACTCAGACATTTCAAAGAATCATGAACAACATACTTTGCGACGACTCTGCTTATTGTATGTCATATCTCGATGACATTATGGTATTCAGTCCAGATTTAGAATCTAATGCGAAGCATCTACGAAATGTCCTCTCACGCTTATCCAAACACGAACTCAAGATCAATTGTGACAAGACGCAGATTGCAACTACATCCATGGACTTTTAGGGCATCGTATCACGGCCCAAGGTATTCAACCGTTGCCGTCAAAGACGAATTCAATCAAGATTATCAAGTCACCGAGGACTCTTAGCGAGTTGCAGACAATCCTGGGAGTACTAAACTATTATCGCAAGTTCCTTCCGGGCCTTTCAAAACAACTTTATCCTTTGTACAGGCACCTGCGGAACCAAAATTAACGTAGCAAGAATTCCATCATTGCTTGGTCATCCGAAGACGAGTAATTACTTCGACTTGCCATCAACTCGTTAGCATATGCCACAATGCTAACACATCCAGATTTTGAAAAGCCATTTCTACTCACGACAGATGCTTCTGAATTCGCTATTGGAGCCACGTTGGAACAAGAGATCGACGGAGTTGGGAAGCCTATCAGTTTCTATTCGCGTACTCTCCAACCAGTAGAAACGAGGTACGACACTTTCGGTCGAGAACTTTTCGCCATCCACGACGCATTGCGCCATTTTATCAGCATCATTTACAGTAGCAGATTTGTTGTTTTCACAGATCATGCACCATTAGTTAGCGCACTTCGAAACGCAACTTCATCTATCGCCAAGTACCCTGCCAGAGTGGAAAGACAGCTTTCTCGTCTAAGCGAATGGCAATTTGACGTCTTTCACGTCAAGGACAAACAGAACTTCATTGCAGATGCCCTGTCCAGGCCAGACATCTCTCTACAACCACCTTCGCCGTCACCATTCAATGTCCAATCCGTGGCACTCAGTGAACCTGCACTAACGCCAACCCTCCTGCGAACGGAACAACGCGGTGACATCCACATTCAAAGATCAATAGCCCGTCAACCAACCAAGTTCTTATGCCGTCTGTGGGAAGGCTTACCAATTGTTTACTTCACGGGTACGCTGCCCAATAAGCCATTTCTGCCGACCAGCCTTCAGAGAAAAGTTTTCGATTCAATTCACTCAAGTTCTCACCTAGGAAGCCAAGCGACTGTCCGACTTCTGACAGATCGTTTCTGGGGTCACAGACTTAGAGAGAATGTTAAACGAAGTGTCTCCGAGTGTGCTATTTTTCAGAAAAATAAGATCACACGACACACTCGTTCTAATTTGCAACATTTTCGAACTATTTCTCGCCTAGCCATCGTCCACATCGACATAGTTCATCTGACAAAGGTTCAAGGTTTCAGCTATCTTCTAACTATGATCGATAGATTTACACGGTGGCCTGCGGCATTACCTCTTGGCACCATTTCTGCAGACGAAGTAACTAACGGTTTTCTCTCTGCATGGATATCTAATTATGGTGTTCCCAATCAGGTCATCACGGACAGAGGCACTTGCTTCTCATCTAATCGTTTCAAAACCACCTTGCGGTACATGGGATGCATCTTACTCCAGACGACTGCCTACCATCCCCAAGCTAATGATATGGTAGAGAGAATGCATAGGGAACTCAAAACTGCTTTAGCGTCCTCGTCCATTAATGGCAACTGGGTCGATGCACTACCTTTAGTTCTGCTTGCCATGCGTTCCCGTACTCGTGAATCCATTAAAACGTCTGCGTCACAACTTTTGTATGGCATGGATCTACGCCTGCCTAGTCAGCTCCCACGTCTACTACCGGCACAAGATGACCCACAAGACGAAGCTACCCGCCTTCGACTTCATTTCGGTAATATGTCTGAACAGCAGCCGAGACATACGCCTCGACCAGTCTTCGTTCACCCACAGCTCCACAGCTGCAAGAGAGTACTCGTTCGCAATGACAATGCTGTTGCACCACTACAACTAAAGTATCGCGGTCCTTACCCGATTTTGCTCAGACAACCAAAATACTTCATTATTATGCAAGGCGCTACACCGACATGAGTAAGCATAGACAGGTTGAAACCGTTTATCGAACCGCCTGATCCTGAGAGCGTTCAACCTTCTATTCACGTTTCAGGCTCCGTCTGCCCACAATCTCAATAGCCTGCTTTGTAAAACGCGTAATTGATTTTTTTAACATTCACATTACGTATGCAAATTTTTTAACCTTACGTTATTTTTCGCATTTGTCTCACGTGGCATAACCAGCTGTTCTTAGCTAACAATTGTGTCGTATTTTTGAACAGTTCTTTGGTATTATGCCATCTCTGAGGCAATGTTCGTGTACATATTTTTATGCAGTTACCTTTGATTTTAATGTATATATTTTTACATTATAATGTATTTCTAACACATGACATGACACTGCCTATTTTGGTATGACCAGCTACTTTGAGCAACACTAATTAGTTATCAGCTTCATATCATGGTACAGGCCACTTTCAATGCATATCCAACTTCATCAATTGCACAAAGACCACTCTACAAATGTCATGACCACAACGTCGAGCACTCACTCGAGCTCCTTTGGTCGTATACAAACGCATTGACGACGATCCAACCTGCTTAGGTTTTAACTTAAACCTGGCAAAATCAGAGGCGATTTACCTCGAAATCTTCACGCTGCGGCTCCCAAATCTTATATTGCTCTATTTTGCCTCACACGATATGACCGACTACTAGAGTTAATAATTTGTGTAGCAATTCCTAGTGGTTATCTGGCATCATATCATTGTTGAAGCAACCAACAAGCATATTTAAGCCCAGCATTTATGGCACATCATATTTTTGCTTAACTCTGTTCGAACTCTGTCATACATTTCTTATCTAGCCTCGCAGAGAGGAATTTTTTCCCTTTTTTCCGAGAGGAAATTGCTATAACGACACAAATTAATTGCCGACATATTGCGTAAATTAAATTCAATTTTATTTACGTTGCACCAATGAGAAAAAAAGCGAAACTTGCCGTTTAACCAATAGTGTGCAAGTAGACATATATTACTATGGCATGCTATTTAAGCACGGCAATTTACCATGCAAGTCAGTTGTCGCATTTGCATTCTGCTTTGCGTTACGCGTGTGCGTTCTGTCGGCTGTCAATACCTACGCTGGTGATTTGATTTGTTTCACCAACAATTGGCAACATCCGTGACTCATCTTGTTGCGGTACAACCAGCGAGACGAGCCAATTAATGCAGAACTTCAACGAAGTTTTCCACATCGTGATTACAACGCGACAACAGAAGGAACCGCAGCCAGAGTCAACCCAAGGCTCTAGGACACCTTAACACTCTGAATAATTCAGGAGAACGCACGACCAGGCCCTGTTAAGGGCTCCCCTTATCATAACAATATCTATATTCAGAGCACCTTAACCGAGGTTGTAACGTCGTACGGCGTTTACTTGAAGCCGGGGCGTTTAAACCCCTATTGATTACAATTAAATTTGCAATTTAATAAATCTCAATTAAAACTTCTTGAAATTAACAGAGGTTGCTGCTAAAATCACAGTTACAAGATATATTGTGTAAAACCATAATTAGAATATCAAAATTGATCTTCGTTAGGTTGTAACGCGGAGCCGCGTGTTACAATGGAACTGCCGACAGGTCCTACTATAGTGGGTCTTATGCATTTACTGGTGAGGCATATCTTATCATTCATTCATTTAGAGCCATACAAAAGTCAAAAGTGACTAATGTTTCACTATCATATAACCATGAGTTATTCATGGTTATATGTGGACTGTAAAAGAACACTAGGTCGACCATTCCTAGTTGAAGCTCTATCTTCTTTGGGCGCAACAAATCGTAAATAAAATTTAATTTAATTTACGCAATATGTCGGCAATTAATTTGTGTCGTTACAACGACAGTTAAGAGAAATATTGTTTAAGAACAGAGTTAGATTATTTGACCTTAAAGAGTACCATATTTGTCAAATTGAACATCGTTGGGTTGTAACGCGGAGCCGCGTGTTACAGTATGATTTCGGATAAACTATTCTGAAATACACAAAATATAAATCCGAAAAGTCTTAATTGCACTGTTAGTGGTCATGTAGGAATTATGAGTTCGCAGAAAATCTAGGAATCCCGGCTTTGAGCGTTAAGTCACATAAATCCACTGCGTGTTTTCTGCGAATTGCGCGCGGGTGTGTATTTTTATTAAAGAAACCCCTGTAAACGCCCCGGCTTCACGTAAATGCCGTACGACGTTACAAACTCGGTTAAGGTGCTCTGAATAGAGATTAGTTACTGATATGGGGGCCCTTAAGTGGGCCTGGTAATGCGTTCTCTTGAAGTCTTCAGAGTTTGAAGATGTCCTAGAGACTTGGGTGGATTCTGGTTGAGTTGTCGCTCCCGTGGTTGAGCTGTAATCGCGTTGTGGATAGCGTCCTGTAGGTTCTGCATTTAATTGGCTCGTCTCTCCGGTATCCCGCAACAAGATGAGTCACGGATGTAGTCAGTTGTTGGTGAAACTATCAAATCAAATGGAGTGATGACTGCAGTTTTCTCGATATCCTCTGGTGCTACCGGTATGTGATGGTACGCTTGTCTGAGGTCAATCACTGAGAAGAAATTGCTGCCGTTGAGTTTTTCAAGTAAAGTGTTGATATTTGGAATAGGATACGCATCAGATTTTGTCACTGAATTTAGCTTACGGTAGTCTCCACAGGCTCTGTACGATCCGTTTGATTTAGAGACTAAGTGCAGTGGTGACGCCCATGAACTTTTCGATGATCTGATGATTCCCTCTTCCAAAAGCCTTGAGAATTCTTCTTGGGCAGCTTTCAGCTTAGCAGGAGCCAGTGGTCGCTTCTTGAGTGCAATAGGTTGTCCTTCTGTGACGATATGATGCATCGTGTTGGAGACTCGTAGCTCTGACTTGTTAAGATCGAAAAGCGATTTGTATTTTCGAAGAGCTGCTGATATCTCTGCTGAATGATGCACTGGGGTTGGCTGAATGACCTGTAACTCCAAACGCTCGGAGGCAAGTGTCAAAAAATGTTGTTCAATTCCTGTGGAGGGGTCGATGATCTTTTGATTGGCAAGATCAACAATGAGCCGAAATTTTAGAAGGAAATCAAGGCCTATTATATTATGTGAGACCTTGGCAATGATGAAGTTGTGGGAAAATTCACGTCGTAGACCTATGTTGAGTGTGCGGTATTGGCAGCCATAAGTTGGTATGGGCTCGCCTGTAGCTGTTGCGAGAAGAACGCCTAGCGACATCTCGGCCATTGGATCACCTTTGAGAACTGAGACTGCCGCACCTGTGTCTACGATGAACTCTTCGCCAGTTTTGAAATCAAGAAGGTGCAGAAGTTCGTTGGGCTGTTTGGCCGTGTCATGCAAACAAGTAGGCTGGTGATTGCGACCGGCATTGTCTGTTTGGTTCTCTATGTGAAAAAATTCGGCGTGGACGAAAAGAGTCGACAGGGATGTCGGATTGTAGTTGGCTTCTTCCCTGTGGCGCCGTTGATGCCGTTGATGTGCAGAAAGTACGGTCTTCTACTTCCTGCGCCAGACGTTTCCCGATACTGATGCACCCTTGTGCCTGCGGTCTGTTGTCCTTTCCGTCAGCTGTGGAAATTGACACTCATTCGGAAATTCTTCGGAACGACAAAGACAAACTTGGCAAGCATAAAAAACTTCTAGTGGTTATAACACCAGTTCTTTGGAGCATATTTATTAAAGGATTGCGGAGATCTCGATCGCCGCCTATCATTATAATTTGACTTGGAAACGAATTTTGGTCGAGCATTCACTTGATTTATCTCGGATTTGGTAATGGCCAATCCTTCTAGAGCTTTAGCCATGTTCACCACTGTTCTCTCTAAAGAGGAGGTTCTATCATCTTGCGGGGGTGAAGAAAAGGATGATGGATTCACTTTGGGTTCCAAACCCTATATTCTAACTCACATCTCTCAGATAAGTCATCTATAGAGTGAGTGTTGGGGAGCTGTCTGGCAAAGAGTTTTAATGTTTGTGGAAGATTGTTAATAAAAACAACCTTAGCTTCATGGTCAGAAATGTTGGTTTTATACCAACGTTTCCGTAATTCCCTCAGTATTTCGATGGGGCCAAGATTTGGCACATCTAACTGCGCATATTTGTTTATTATCTGCTCAGTTTCCGTGGGTCCAAGCAAGGATTCTACCTCGTTTTGTAGGCCCAAAATGGGATTAGGTAGCTTCCTAATGGCCTCAAGCTTAGGATAAATCCGTCGCTGCAATTCAGAAGGTAGTTTAGCAAAAACCTTCGACAGTTTTTGATGACTGTCATAATCAGGAAACGGGGAGAAAGCGGAGTCTACGCGCATAAAGAATAACTCACTATCTCCATCCCAAACAGGAACATCAATATCTAAAATTGGACCTGACATTTTAACAATCTTACAGGATCTTAAAAGCATAAATTTATAAGCAATATGAAAATGTATAAATATACTTTAACGAAACGCTTACCCACAAACAGCTTCCACAGTTGAATGAGCGCAGAACAAAAAAGTCACTGTTTCCAAAAATCCGAAATTGAGCTTGTCGAGTACGTACGGTGCCGTTTCGTACGTAGGAAAGATAAACAGAGGCCCCGTTGGCCTTTGATGACAATGTACCACAAATCCACGAATATATACCCAACAGATTTCCCAGAAAACCACGATCAGGGTAAAGAAAACACAAATGTCAATCTATTTATCCCGAATAGATGAAAAAGAAAGCCAATTTTATTTATACCAAAAAAATCAGAACAATAATCAATATCCTGGCGCGGTCGCCAATTTTGTAAACGCCCCGGCTTCAAGTTAATGCCGTACGACGTTACAAACTCGGTTAAGGTGCTCTGAATAGTGATTAGTTACTGATATGGGAGCCCTTAAGAGGGCCTGATAATGCGTTCTCTGGAATTCTTCAGAGTTTGAAGATGTCCTAGAGACTTGGGTGGACTCTGGTTGAGTTGTCGCTCCCGTGGTTGAGCTGTAATTGCGTTGTGGATAGCGTCCTGCAGGTTCTGCATTTAATTGGCTCGTCTCTCCGGTATCCCGCAACAAGATGAGTCACGGATGTAGTCAGTTGTTTTCGTTCCCCTGGTTGAGTTGTAATCACGATGTGGATAACGTCGTTCAGGTTCGGCAATTAATAGGCTCGTCTCGCTGGTTATACCGCAACAAGTTGAGTCACGGATGTAGCCAATTGTTGGTGAAACTATCAAATCACCAGCGTAGGTATTGACAGCCGACAGAACGCACACGCGTGAAGCAGGTAGAATGCAAATTCCACAGCTGACTTGCATGGTAAATTACCGTGCTTAAATAGCATGCAATATGTCTACTTGCACACTATTGGTTAAACGTGGTTAAACGGCAATTTCGCTTTTTTCTCATTGGTGCAACGTAAATAAATTTGAATTTAATTTACGCAATATGTCGGCCATTGATTTGTGTCGTTACACCCTTATTGATTACAATTAAATTTGCAATTTAATAAATCTCAATTAAAACTTCTTGAAATTAACAGAGGTTGTTGCTAAAATCACAGTTACATGATATATTGTGTAAAACCATAATTAGAATATTTGACCTTAAAGAGAACTATATTTATCAAAATTGATCTTCTTTAGGTTGTAACGCGGAGCCGTGTGTTACAATGGAACTTCCGACAGGTCCTACTATAGTGGGTCTTATGCATTTACTGGTGAGGTATATCTTATCATTCATTCATTTAGAGCCATACAAAAGCAAAAAGTGACTAATGTTTCACTATCATATAACCATAAGTTATTCATGGTTATATGTGGACTGTAAAAGAACACTAGGTCGCCCATTCCTAGTTGATGCTCTACCTTCTTTGGGCGCAACAAATCGCACCTTTTTTCGAACTTCACAGATGATATTTCCATTTAATTTTAGCCATTAACAACTCAGATGCACTGTGCGATTCTAATTCCGCAGTTTTGTCTCTATAGCTGACCGTGGTGATTTTAAATTTCAATGGCAAGGCAATCCATGCGGTAACAAATAGGTCCATAGGGTCCACTATATGGTAAACTTTAAATAGCATTTGGGCATCGCCGATTCTGTTCTTTCAAATTTGTACGGTCTTAGACTGATAAAATTTTCACTAACGCGATCGCCATATTTTGTAGGGGCTCTAACCCTTTTAGCTAAATTTTGCCTACCGTAACTTTTGGATTAGCATCAGTAACGCTGTGTCTCCTAGTCATTTGGATCGCAGTCACGCCAATTTTCTTGTTGCTGCACAACTAGTCAAGTGGATTGATTATCTATTAATTGTAATTCTACGAATGCTAGCAACCACGGTGTTGACGCAGATATTCAACAAGACAATTCTGAGCCTTCACACAGCAAATCATCCCTCTGGTTTCGACTCCACAGCGAAGTAACACCATCCAGTCAACTAGAGCCAGTCTCAAATGTCTAGGAATACTTCTGGACACTGCAATACTTCCTAACTTTCTCGGCATATTCCGGAGAATACAATTCCGGCTCTGATATAAGCCACCAACAGTAACTTTTTCTTATTATCTACGGCCTTTAACTACTTTGTAACGTCACACGGCATTTACTTGCAACCGGGGCGTTTACAAAAGTATCACGCATATTTCAATTTTTGTCGGGTAGAACGCAACGACCGGAGAAGGCGTGCTTGTGGCTTCCAACACATCTCTAATTTTAAAGAATATTTGGTTTTATTTTGTTTTTTACTTTTAAATTCTCGGGATTGCTTGTCTGATTTCATTTCTAGGATTTACCTGGAATTTACTTACACAATTTTTTTGGAATTTGCCTTCAGATACCAAGGATTTATTCTTAGTTCACCCGATTTTCCCGATTCTTATTGTATTTATAATACCCATTCTTTTTCTCACATTAATACCCATTCTTTTCTCTCTCTTTTATCGTAAACTACACTATATCTGCTGTTCTATCTCACTCCACCATGGATCAGATTTCATCGCCAGTCCCCATCTCCCCGAACCTAACTCAAAATCTTATCTCCAACAAATGGCGGATATCACAGAACGACTTTGAGCACTGACTGGCAACCTTTCAATCTCCACCGTACAGCCCCATTTACTACGTCAAGCAGATGAGTTTTTGAATGGTGTAGTTAGGCAGGTTGCTCTACAAAATCACAGCAAGCGAAACCTCTTTTATGGTCTCCTCGCACCCTCCTCTCAAAGGACGATCTGGCCTTAGATCTCATCAGTCAAATAGGGGATAACTTCGGCCATCTAAAAAGAGATCTCTTCGGGAATGGGTCGCGCCTTTGTTCTCTCCTCGCACAAAAGACTGTCAGACGGTGAGCTTCGTCACCTCAAACTGCAATCGCCCCTTTTATCATCTGGAAAAGTCAAATTAAAGCGTAACTGCACGCTAAAACAGAGGACTTTTAAGAAATCTCAGACCCCGCAGCCGGACACTCCTCCTCTTGCAGCTAAACACGCCTTCCCGGGCTGGAGAAATCCAAAAAACGCCGCTCAATTTACGATGGTATCGTCAGTGACGTCCCTTCCTCCAGTCCACTTCTGCTGATATTCTCCAGATTTGAAGGGCTTCTATTCACCTATAGCCCATACTCCACAACCAGTCCCCACAAACAGTCTAAAGCTTTATCACGTCGCGCAAATTCGCCAAATATCACAACCTCTCCCCCAATTACATCTCCCAGATCCACATCTACACGCCGCGGCACTTTTGCGACGGATGCTGTGGTCCAGAAACCGAACAAGCGTAAGGAGCCTAAGACCAAACGGGATATCTACCCAGCCCCATCAACTTCAACTCCCTCTAACGAAATCCTCATCGACCCCACCCAGGACTGTTGCGTCTCAGCCCCTGATGAGTTTCTGTACCCACTCACCTCATTAACGCCGCTTCAGAGCGCCCACTTGAGTCAAAATATCTCGCCTCCCTCTTGCTTTCAAATCCTCCAATTACCTCACCCACCCGACAAACGTGGGACAAAAGAGATCCAGATCGACGCTGACCATTCCATCCTCGTTAACGAGCGGTCAATCACCCTCATCAGCCCTCGATCTCGCCCCGCCCGCAAGCGAAAAGCCCCCAAACGTTTCTACTTCCCTATCTAACTATCCCTCCTACAGAGCACTCTCAGCATTTTCTCATCAATTGCAGGTCATTTAGGCCAAAAATCTATCAACTACGAGCATTTCTATCCTCTGACGAGCTAGACATATGTTTTCTTGTCGAAACTTAGCTGTCTCCATCCACCACTGTGATGACGTTTTCGTTATTCACAGTTACACGTTCCTTCGTAGCGACAGAACTGTCGGTCGTGGGAGCAGGCTAGCTGCCTATGTCCGATCCCTTCTCATGCCCTAACGTTTGTCGACATGGAACTCTCAAGGATTGGAATTTTTCTCGTTTCAGCTACAAATCCATAACCAAAGCATATCTACCTGTGTTGTCTACAGACCCCCTAACCTCTCAATTATCGACGACACTCGAGGGAGCCCAACTTTTATCCCCTTTTCTCTCAGCACTCCGATCGTTTCGTCGTTGAGGGGACCTCAACCTCCCCAGGTTAACTGGCAAAATCTAACTTCCGAAAGTCGCCCACTGCTTCGACTCTTCGCGGACAACCTGTTAAACCAATTCGTGCACCTTCCTACCCGAAAAAAACAACCAACTGGACTGTGCCCTCTCCAACAAAGAGGAGCCTGTTGTCCATTATCGGGAGATCTTCCCTAATCCCGATCACTCTCAGTTATCCTTCCCTATCCCTCTATTATACTTTGTCCCAACCATTCAGGCGGTTTACTAACTGGGAAGAGTTTTGCCGACTCTGTGACGCCGTTAACAGGAGGGACCTCTTTTTCCCAAACAACCTCTCCTCTTGCATTTTCGAAGTCCATAACATCCTATCCTCCCACTACCTCTATTCAACACATACACACGACGAATAAGTTGAACACTCTTTTTAAGGCACGCGACATCCTCGCACGCAACTCTCGACTACGCACATCGTCACTTACTCACGCCCTCGCACTGAGACGCGTCGATGAGCACATTACACAGGTTATCAAAAAACAAGCGTTCCACATCGAAAGACGCATCCTCTCAGCTCCTAACCCCTGGATAAAGTTCACCATTAAACACCAATTGCTGCAAAAGCTCAAAACCTCGTATATTAACTTCTCTCAGTCAAACGACTCCTGCTTCGCCGACGATTATTTGACTTGCCTCCTCGACTCCTTTTCCACTTCCACTCCGCCTGCTGAGATGTTAGACAACGGAGAAACCGAGAACCTACGCTGGTTCAAAGTCTCACCAGCTTCCGTCGCCCAAGCAATTAAAGACATTAAATCTAAACACCAATTTGATCAATATGGTGTCTCGGTCAGCATGATTGCACTTCTTGGCTGGAATGTCTTCTCTCTGATTGCTGATGTTATTAACCATTGTCTCGAAACTACCTATCTTCCCCCGGACTGGCTTAACTCGACGATCTCTCCTATCCCAAAAATGGCACTTCGTCGATCTCCTCATTTAAAGATCTCCGCCCCATTACTATCGTCCCTTCTTTCACCAAAATCTTCGACAGGGTCTTATACAACCTAATCTACCCCTTCATTAGTCTCAGGAAAACTTCTATCTCCTCGATGATCAACATGGTTTCTTGAATGGCCGCTCCTCTTCCACCAACTTAGTTAGTGTTCTCAATCATTGCTACTCCTCCTCTTCCTGGATATATCCAAGGCTTTTGACTCGCTGTCATTTTCAGCAATTGAATCCGCCTTACTGAGAAGCGGTATTTGCGGAAACGTCCTCAATCTTATCAGTTACTATCTCCGAAACCGATGCGCGACTGTAAAAGTCGGCAATAGTCACTCGAGGCCAGCCCTTATCCGATCCGGTGTTCCCCAGGGCTCCGTACTTGGTCCTATTCTCTTCAACCTTACGCTCGCGCAAATACAGGTTGAAGACAACCTTTTCAAGCTGTTCAAATATGCGGATGACATGGTCATCGTATTCAGTAACCCCACAGCATCCAACCCCTCCTTACCCATTATATCGGAGCTCTTATCCTCGCTCCACTCGCAGCTCAGCAGAATCGGTCTCAAACTAAATCCCGCCAAGACTCGTCTAATGAAACTCTCCTCTGACCCATTCTGCTCTATCCCGGTTGCAAATTATCCCCTCGATATAGAAATAATAGATTCGGCCAAACACCTAGGTATTCATTTTTCAAAATCCCTAGACTTCTCCCCACACCTTACGCACACTACTTCCAAACTCTTCAAATGGGCCCGTCTGATCTGTTTCAAGACTAACAACCCCATTCTCCAACTCACGCTATTCAAGGTCTACGTTCTGCCCCTCATTTCATACGCTAGCGAATTCTACTGTCCTCTCACTCTCGCCTCCTCGTATACCATCGAACAGATATCCTCCAGATTTCTAAAGCGAGTCTTCCCCAATAGCCAAAATTATCGGGAACGCCTACTCCTGGCAAATCTTCTACTGCTTTGGTTTACCCGTCACCTTCGAGTCATTTCTTTTATCCATAAGATCACAACTTGCTTACCACTCTCCAACTTTGCTCACCCAAGTCACCACTACGCCACACGTTCTAGCAACTCTTCTATCCAAACTAACCATACCCCCACCATATTTAAAAAATCTATCTCTTCTCCAAAGCCACTAGTGTCTTCAACGCTCTTCCCACGGACATAAAGCTCCTACCCCAGCACGAATTTAAAAAGGCGGCCCATAAGTACTTCTTCAACAAACTTCTTTGTGATACGACCGATTGGAAACGAAACTGGTTCCTTCTCAATCCATAACATTTCCTTCACCCCAGGCTATTCTCTTTACTGACTTCGGAGGGCGAAATCCCTCAGGCAGTCATCTAATTTTCCACTTTACCCCTCTGGTTTTAAATCTTTCATTCTCGACTCCTGATACCACTTCTCAGCTCATTTTTCACCCCATCATATCCATATAGTGGACACTTTACTACGTTTTGCTCATCCAATTCTTTTCTTTCTTGTTTCAGCGGAAGACCGGAAACTCAAAAGCCCTGCCGATCCACCAACGGTTTGCTTCGGACATCGACTCCCCCTCGTCTTCCATCAATCATAACCTCGTTCAACGGACGCCAGCGACCTCTGAAAGACTCACTTGCTTCAATCTAGTAGACTCCATCCAGGTCTATGCTACGCTCCATCAATTCAATCTCCACGACAAAGGACTCCATCGGTCGACGTTTGCTTCCGGTCCGCCATCATTTTCGATCTCACACTTGAACTCATCTGTCCGGACCCAACCTACCCCGCTTTGATGCTCGGACACTTCATGGACTGAACTCCAATTGATCTTGTCTAGTCAAATGGAATTTCATTTTTATTTTTTCACCAGATTGAACTATCTTGATGTTGATGATAACTTTTCTCTTCATCAACTCCTCCCTCCTGCTATTAAATACTTTGCTAGTCACAATTCCATTCACCTCCACATATCCTACCCTTGATTTGTTATTTCAATGGTCGGGCCAGTTGGCCTTTGATGCCAAATAAATGTATTATTATTATTATTATTATTATTATTATTATTATTATTATTATTATTATTATATAATATTATTATTATTATTATTATTATTATTATTATTTTTATTATTATTATTATTATTATTATTAAAACTGATTACTTCTCCATAGTTCACCTCTACTTCGTAGTTATTCCTTTACTGTGATTACTTAGTACAATTTGTTTATAGAGTCGATTTTAAAGGATTGTCGGGTGGAACGCAATGACCGGAAAGAGCGAGCTTGCGGTTTTCAACACTTTCTCTAGTTTCGAAGGATTTTGGGTTCCATTTTGTTTTTATTTTCAGATTCTCGGGATTTCTTGTCTGATTTTATCTCTAGGATCCACCAGAAATCTATCTACACATTTTTTTGGAATTTACCTTCAATTATCAAGGATCTATTCCTAGCTCACCCGATTTTCCCGTTTATTATTGACATTTTAATACACATTCTTTTTCTCTCATCAATACCCATTCTTTTCCTCTCTTCTATCGTAATCTACGATATATCTCCTCTTCTATCTCACTCCACCATGAACCAGCTTTCATCGCCAGCCCCCATCTCCCCGTTCCTCACCCAAAAGCTTATTTCCAATATTACTGACTTCCAGCAGCAAATGGCGGACATCACAGGATTACTTGGAGCACTGACAGGCAACCTTTCAATCTCCACCGTTCAGCCCCATTTATTACGTCAAGCTGATGCGTTTTTGAATGGGGTAGCTAGAGAGGTTGCCCAACGAAATCACAACAAGAGAAACCTATTTTTATGGTCTCCGCGCTCCCCCCTCTCAAAGGACGATCTGACCTCAGATCTCATCAGTCTAATAGGGGACAACTTTAGTCACCTTAAAGAGACCTCCTGGGGAAAGGGTCATATCTTTATTCTCTTCTCGCAGAAAAGACTGTCTGACGGTGAGCTTCGTCATCTCAAAGTGCACTTGCCCATTTTATCATCCGGGAAAGTCAAACTAAAGCGAGATTAGACGCTACTACAGAGGATTTTAGAGAAAGCCCAAACCCATCAACTGGACACCACCTCTCCTCCTTCAGCTAATCACGCTTTTCCGGGCTGGAGAAATCCAAAGAAAAGCCGCTCAGTTCATGGCGGAATCCTTGGCGATGCCCCTTCTTCCAGTTCACTCCTGCTGATATCTTCGCGATTTGAAGGCCTTCCTTTCAGTTTTAGGCCATACTCCGCAACCAGTCCCCCCACACAGTCTCAAGCTATACCACGCCGTGCTAGGCCTCCAAATAACGCAAATTCTCCCCCAAGTTCGTCCGCCAGGTCAACATCCCCACGACAAGTTACTTTTGTGACGGATGCTATGACCCAGAGACCGAATAAACGTAAGTTGCCTAAGGCCAAGCGGGATTTCGACCCACCCCATCAACTTCAACTCCCTCTACTGAAACCATCATCGACCCCACCCAGGACTGTTGCGTCTCAGCCCCTGATCAGTCTCTGTCCCTGCTCACCCCATCAACGCAGCTTCAGAGTGTCCCCTCGAGCTTAGATATCTCGCCCCCTTTTGCTTTCAAACCCTCCAATTACCTCACCCACCTGACAAACGCGGGACAAAAGAAATCCAGATCGACGCTGACCACACCATCCTCGTCAACGAGCGGTCAGTCACCCTCATCAGCCCTAGATCTCGCCCCGCCCGCCAGCGGAAAGCCCTTCGCACGCTTCTCCTTCCCGATCTAACCATCCCCCCCTCAGAGCACTCTCAGCATATCTCATCAATTGCAGGTCACTTACGCCAAAAATCAATCAACTACGAGCTTTTCTATCATCTAACGAGATAGACATATGCTTTCTTGTTGATACTTGGCTGTCCCCTTCCATCCACTGTGATGACCTTTTCCTCATTCACGGATACACATTCCTTCGTAGCGACAGAACTGTCGGTCGTAGGGGCGGACTAGCTGCCTATGTCCGATCCCTTCTTATGCCCAAACGCTTGTCGGCATCGAACTCTCAAGGATTGGAATTTTTCTCGTTTCAGCTACAAATCCATAACCAAGGCATATCTACCTGTGTTGTCTGCAGACCCCTTAATCTCTCACTCATCGACGACACGCGCGGGGCCCAACTTCTATCTACTTTTTTTCTCTTTACACTCCGATCGGTACGTCGTTGTGGGTGATCTCAAACTCCCCATGGCTAACTGGCATAATCTAGCTTCGGAAAGTCACCCACTGCTTTAACTCTTCGCGGACAACCTGTTACACCAATTCGTGCATTTTCCTACCCGAGGAAACAACCAACTGGATTGTGTACTCTCCAACAACGAGGTGACTGATGTTCACTCTCGGGAGATCTTCCCTAATCTTGATCACTGTCAGGTATCCTTCCTCTTACCTCTCTTATCCATCACCACTAGAGAAGACACCCAATCGTTCAGGCGATTCACCAACTGAGAAAAGTTCCGCCGACTCTGTGACGCTGTTAACTGGAGGGACCTCTTTCTCTAAATCAATATCTCTTCATACCTTTCCGAAATCCATAACATCCAATCGTCTCACTTTAACTCCACCACCTCTATTCAACACGTACACTCGACGAATAAGTTGAACGCTCTGTTTAAGGCACGTGACAACCTTGCACGCAACTCTCGTCTACGCACATCGTCACTTGCCCGCGCCCTCGCTCTGAGACGCATCGATGGGCACATTAAACAGGCTATCAACAAACAAGCGCTCCACATCGAAAGACGCATCCGCTCAGCTCCTAACCCCCGAGCAAAGTTCGCTATCATCAAACAACAATTGCTGCAAAAGCCCAAAACCTCGTATATTAACTTCTCTCAGTCAGACGACTCCTGCTTCGCCAACGATTATCTGACTTACCTCCTCGACTCCTTTTCCACTCCCACTCCGCCTGTCGAGATGTTAGACAACGGAGACACCGAGAATCTACGCTGGTTCTACGTCTCTCCGGCTTCCGTCGCCCAAGCAATTAAAGACATTAAATCTAAACAGCAATTTGATCAATATGGTGTCTCGGTCAGCATGATTGCTCTTCTAGGCTGGAACGTCTTCCCTCTGATTGCCGATGTTATTAATCATTGTCTCAAAACCACCTATCTTCCTCCGGACTGGCTTAATTCGACGATCTCTCTTATCCCTAAAAATGGCACTTTTTCGATCTCATCATTTAAAGATCTCCGCCCCATTACTATCGTCCCTTCTTTCACCAAAATCTTCGACAGGATCTTATATAACCTAATCTACCCCTTCATTAAGTCTCATGTAAACTTCTATCTCCTCGATGATCAACAAGGCTTTTTGAATGGTCGCTCCTCTTCCACCAACTTAGTTAGTGTTCTCTATCATTGCTACTCCCCCTTCTCTAAAGGACTTCAGTGCACTCTCCTCTTCCTGGATATATCCAAGCTTTTGACTCGCTGTCATTTTCAGCAATCGAATCCGTCTTACCGAGAAGCGGTATCTGCGGTAACGTTCTCAATCTTATCAGTTACTATCTCCGAAACCGATATGCGACAGTAAACATTGGCAGTAGTCACTCGAGGCCAGCCCATATCCGATGCGGTGTTCCCCAGGGCTCCGTACTTGGTCCCATTTTCTTCAACCTTACGCTCGCGCACATACAGGTTGATGACAATCTTTTCAAACTGTTCAAATATGCGGATGACATGGTTATCGTATTTAGCAAATCCAAAACATCCAACTCCTTATCCCTTATATCGGAGCTCCTATCCTCGCTCCACTCGCAGCTCAACAGAATCGGCCTCAAACTAAATCCCACCAAAACTCGCATAATGAAACTCTCCTCTGATCCATTCTGCTATATCCCGGTTGCCAACTACCCCCTTGATATAGAAATAATAGATTCGGCCAAACATCTTGGCATTCATTTCTCAAAATCCCTAGACTTCTCCCTACACCTTACACACACTACTTCCAAACTCTTCAAATGGGCCCGTCTGATCTGTTTTAAGACTAACATTCCCACTCTCCAACTCACGTTATTCAAGGTCTACGTTCTGCCCCTCATTTCCTACGCCAGCGAATTCTGCTGTCCTCTCACCCTCGCCTCCTCCTATACTATTGAACAGGTATCCTCCAGATTTCTAAAGCGAGTTTTCCCGAAATGCCAAAATTATAGGGAACGCCTACTTCTGGCTAACCTTCTTCCGCTTTGGTTCACACGTCACCTTCGAGTCATTTATTTTATCCATAAGATCTCAACTTCCTTACCACTCTCCAACTTTGCCCACCCAAGTCACCACTACGCCACACGTTCTAGTAACTCTTCTATCCAAGCCTACCATACCCCCACCTTATTTAATAAAATCTATCTCTTCTCCAAGGCCACTAATGTCTTCAACGCTCTCCCCACAGACATAAAACTCCTACCCCAGCACCAATTTAAAAAGGCAGCCCATCAGTACTTCTTCAACAAACTTCTTTGTGATACGACCGATTGGAAACGAAACTGGTTCCTTCTCAATCCATAACATTTACTTCACCCCAGGCTATTCTCTTCACTAACTTCGGAGAGCAAAATCCCTCAGGAAGTCATCTAATCTTCCACTTTACCTCTCTGGTCTTAATCTTTTCTTCTCGACTCACTGATACCACTTCTTAGCCCATTCCTGACCCCATCATATCCACGTCGTGGATACTTTGCTACGTTTTGTTCATCCAATTCTTTTCTTTCTTGTTTCAGCGGAGGACCGGAAAACCAACAGCCCTACCGATCCACCAACGGTTCGCTTCGGACATCGACTGCCCCTTGTCTTCCTTCAATCACAACATCGTTCTACGGATGCCTTTGACCCCTTCAAAACTCGCTCGCTTCAATCCAGCAGATTCCATTCATGCCTATGCTATGCTCCGTCAACTCAATCTCCACGACAATGGACTCCATCGGTCGACGTCTACCTCCGGTCCGCCATCTTTTTCGATCTAACATTCACCTAGAAGCTCTGACACTTCATGGACTATCTCCAATTGATCTTGTCTATTCAAATGGAACTTCGTTTTTATTTATTTTTCTCCAGATTGAACTGTCTTGATGTTAATGATAACTTTTCCCTTCATCAACCCCTCCACCCTGCTATTAAAAACTTTGCTACTCACAATTCCATTCACCTCCACATATCCTACCCTTGATTTGTTATTTCAATGGTCGGGCCAGTTGGCCTTTGATGCCAAATAAATGTATTATTATTATTTATTTTATAATTGATTTGTTTACTTAGTAAACAAATCTGTAAGCATTCGCTTGAAAGCGATAAATATTTATTAGTTTTGTCATCGAAAATAACTTCCACTAAAATACGATTTTTCTAAGGGCCATATAATTTATTTTACCTTTGGTTACCATGTTATCAAGCCTTGTAGCTCAAGTGTGCGCGTTGTGTTAACTGCATCGATTTTTAATTATTGTTTTTTTATAAAGGCGGGTGTTTAGATTGCATTACTATTGATATACTAGCTTGATATCAAATGTCTGCAGTAGATACTCATAGTAATTATTACTGCCATATGTGCAATGAACAGATTGTACCTAATTTCGAAGTATGATTATTCCTTACTTATTGCAGACCTTTACATGTCCAGCATGCAACTCTGGTTTTATTGAGGCTGTCGAAGAATCGTAAGTCATATTATTTTATTTTTTAGCAACCCTGATCAAATACCCTCAAACGATGTAACAGTAAATGCTCATATATAATTTCTTAGATTCAGAATGACTTCTTTGAAATTTTACAACAAATAGTTGGTGCAGCTGCTGGTTCAAGATCCAATCCAATTAATTTATTAGATTATACAGAAGATTTGAATGAAGATGATTATGAAGATGACTGGGATAATGAAGAACCTGTAAGGGAAGTAAGGAGATCAAGTCGCATTGCAGCGCGAAGTGGAAGGAACTCTCAAGCAACTTTTACTTTCCGACCCGTTAATAGAGATAGAAGCAATACAAGCCGTGCTTTCAGAGTAATTTAAAAATATCTAATATTTAAGCTATTTGGAATTAATAGTCCAATTTTGTTCCATCAGCCATATGACAGTTTACACAGTGATGCTGGAAACTATATTTTCAGTCAAGGTAAATTGTTTTACTTTCAATAAGTATATTTAATAATATGACAGTTTAAAAGTGGCTTTTATTTCAGCTATCTTTCGCTATGAGCATAATGAATCCATGACTAGGTTTAGGACTGTGAGATACATGAATTATGAAATTGTCAAATATTTTTTACCTATTAAACTAAGTATGCGATCACATACTTAATAATTACAATAATTATTTCCTTTCTAGGCTTATATTTTATTCATAGAAGTGATGCTCAGAGCTACTTCATAGACAGTTATAATAAGAATAAATAAAATAATATTATAGTTAAGTGAGATAAGTATGTATCTTTTTTGTTACTAGGTTCGCAACACCTAATACATGCATATATATTAGTTCTCCGCAACAAACAATATTTAAATATGTATCTTGTTTTAGCCTTAAGTCGAATTATATGGGTTGCGTATCGCAAATGCGGTATTTCATACAAATTATTATGGAAAAAAGTATTGAATGTAGAGAACTATTATGGTTAGTTTTAAAAAGGAAAACTTTTAAAATATCTTATGAATATGTAATATACAGATTTCCTATTAAAAAAGATTATTTGTTAGTCATGAAATATTAGTGGGTTATGACGCGCTGTAAAACGTGGTCTATACGATGAAGTTTTCCTTACATTCATTTGATGAAATATAACAATATTCTCGATTGCATTTAATCTATATAATGGATTGAAATTCCAGAAATAGGGAGAATTCTGTTATTGAAAATCCCCTTATGCGGATTGATTCCAAAGCTATTTCAGTTTGACGTCTTGCGCATCGTAAGTGTTCAACATAACTGTTGTGATGATATTACCGCAATCTTCTTCGAAACAACTGTCCCATTAAAAGATATAGGAATTTATGTCAAGCTCACAAACTTAAAGGATTGTTGTCACAACCAACGAAATAACTTTATGCATAATTGTTTAACTTTTACATATGCGCGGAAAATGTTGCAAAATTTGCAGTACAATGAATGCGTAATTACTGAAAGCCACATTTCCGTATATATGCATTGCTGTTTGATCTTCGTTAGTCAGTGTGTTGTCAAGCTCTGATGATGATGACCGTCAAAAGACGACTGCACATTGACCAAACGATGGTCACACCGAAATCTATTTACAAGCTTTTGGAAATTAGATACGCGATTCTCATCCAATGTTGTCTTGCATACACTGTACTTGAATGGAAATGTCATTTACACAATCACTATGCGGTCACGGACATAATTTTTTTGCAGCTTTCGCTACACGCATACAAGTTTTACATTTATAAGCTATCGCCTGATGTGAAATTCGTGATCCAGAAGTTTTGTATGCTGATTGTTTAGGATTATTGAAATTAATAGTTTGTAGAGTAAACAATGGAATTAAAATCTCCTTGAATCAACCATTAATAGCTATTCGCATGCCATTTTCATGAGGTGAACTGTGGCAGCAGCATCAGCATATTTCGTGCAGAAGCCTGAATACAACGCCACATTTATAGGGGAACACATAAAAAAGACGGCCCGGTGTATTGTCTGTAGTACTCTAGCACTAGTAAAACTGTAAGATAGGCGGTAATTGTGGATTTTGAATATTTATATTGATAGTTAATCCAAATTTATAAAGGTTTTCTGGAATTCTGAATATAATCAAAATTAGTACGAACACTAGCGAATCTATACTGCATGGGCCGACGCGCAATATTAAAAGAATCAAATTTGATACTGAATCATGCTAGGCGGATAAATGAAATCAGTCTAACACAGACACCTTCATTTCCCGTTCTGCTTCATTTTCTGCGCTTTTCCCTTCTTAGTATTACCATATAATACTACGCCTAATGTCGTTTAGTTAAATGTATAAAATAGTTCAAGTAAATTACAATAATTTAAACCTCAGTTAAATTTACAAATCAGCGCATTGACTTTGCGAATATGAAAACAAATTTGGCACCATTTAACTTTGATAAATAATAAATTGGTATATTTTGCGCATCGTAAATAGAATGCAGGATCCTACGAGTATTGCAGAACTGAGTATGCCATCCTTCTTTATTCGTTATTCGCTTCGCACATGTTACCCCATAGTTTTCTCAAACCGGACAATGAGGAGTCGTTATTATTATTCTGTTGAGTTGAAGCTTGTTTAAGTGGGTTGATTCCTGCAAACAGCCGACTTTGAGCGGCACGCTTAAACACTTTCACTAAGATAACTGTAGGAAACCTTAACAACTGGGTCTTATTCATTTTATCTGCACGTTCGCATCGATTTCAGCACAGATGGCAGTAAAGACGCTTTTAAAACTCCGAACTTAGTTCATTACTGAGTAGAGCGAAAAGTGACTTAGATCGATTTTGGCATTTGTATGGCTCTGCATGAGAGCAAGAAATTTTTATATAGCCATGATTATAGTCGACATAGATGCTCAAGTTTGGCTTTTATGCGGCGTAGAGTTTCATCTAGATAGCAAATACGCTTTAAGCTCAATTTTCAACGATAATGATGAACGACTTGGATAGCTGTGCGAAGCATAGATAATATTTGAGTACCACAGACTTCAGACGTAGCGTTAGGCGTTGCGCCATATATCGTACTCCAGCACTCGGGCGACTAGTGACTCAAATAGATCATTAGCGATTAATTATAATTGACGCACTTATTGCAGAATTGCGCTCACATTTTACACTAAGCTAAATAAGAAAAATATCTTAAATAGATTTAAGCATATTCAAACTGCTGTCTTTCCAGCAAAATATTAAGCTTTAATATAAATAAAATATATAAATAAAATTCGAACTTATTTTGGACAATGATAAGATACGCTATGCACAATATGTGTAGTCCTATATGTGACATTGTCTGCTCTCGTAGGATTAGTCTTTAAATCTCTGAAAAATCTATGGAGATTCTCGAAAATAGACCACAAATTCCTGATAGTTCGTGGAGTTGTAAGACGTCAATTAAGGCACAGTCTAAATGTTAATCTTGAATCCTTTTTTACCAGAAGGGCCCTAAGCGTGGTAAATGTGTGCATCAGATGATAGCCTATGCTTTTTCAACTTAATCGCACAACAGATCCGAGTAAATTCCAAGTTAATGAAACAATAAATGATAGTAACGCCAATGTAATAGCTGATAACGTGTGTAGTATTGATAGGTCTTAAACATAGCAAAGCTGCAGTCCTCGATTATTCGCTTCTGAGCTTATCTACGGATGATGAAAATTTCCGTGGCGTTGACCAACATTTTCGTGCTGGTTGCTTGGGGCACATCGACCATCATTCGTATCTTAAAAGGGAAACAATCGTAATTCTTTCGCTAATCATCGTGGTATAAGATTCTCTAATAGTATATCCTATGCAATCACAGTGCTTCGTGTGAATCAAATACTAAGGGAGAACAAGTCGAATTCCAGCCTTGACTATGTTTAATAGAAAATATTTTTATATTCAGGCAAGTATTTCTATAATGTCCCACAATAGTAATCTTTTGTTGGTTTCAAATTGGTGTTTATGTCATAATCACGACTTTGATTTACTTAACTTACACCTTTATTTTGGATGCTTGCAAATTACGAGCTCCAAATGTTGAATTCCCGCGATTTGCGTTCGCGGGTTGTCGCTTTACACAATTGCTAAAATCTGCTATTGTGAATATTGTACTGTGTGTGTGGTTAGAGGCCTGATGATGATATGGGAAACTCCAAATCAAAACGTTACCAGTCAACGAAGATTCGATCGTACCTCATTTCCAGTGGTTAGTGTGAACGATGTTGAAGCCTCCTGAAGAAAGGAACGAATCCGCCTAAGCCAATAAGAAGACAAATTGGATGAGTACTTTGAAACGGGGATCAATCAAATTTTTGCGAAACTAATAGTGCATAGTGACAACCAGCGAGAACTGATCGCGGAGATTCAAAAACTTACAGTGCAACTGCGGAAAGTTTGATGGGTGTAAATTTCGGCTCAAGGTTATAGGTCTACTAACGCCAGATAGATGAATTTATTAATAATTGAGAGCAGAGCGGCGTTCAGCTCGATCTTGAGCTTGTAAAGAAATTTAGGCCATGATTACTATTGTGGAGACTTTAGACTGTTTCATTTGTTTACTTTTTGACCGCGATTGGTTGCTCGCAGCAGGCCATCCTTTTCTGCTTACAAAACAGCATCGATGGCAATTAAACATATGGTGAGTAGTGCCTAGTTCTTGTCTAATACCGGGGTTAATAGAAAAAGATCACGAAATACTCTTATTGGTGCTAATAAAGGTTATTGAGTATTTTTATAATTCTTCAAGTAATGTTGTGATTATGGGCGGGACGCGATCAATAAGTATAGCTTATCATATCGTCTTGCTCGAAGTAGAATCCTAAGCGGACGAGTAGTCTAGAGAAGCAAAGATCGTAGATTGCCAATCCTAGAAGCACGACTCTAGGGTGCGTTGGAGTGTATGAAATTAGTCCCCGCATCTCATTTCCAATCGAATCTCTGCCTTGGTTCGCATAGGAAAGGTATACGTGGTTTATATATATATATATATATATATATATATATATATAATATGTGTCGTGTGTGTGTGTGTGTGTGATTGACTTTTGTAATCTGTATGCTTCAAAGTAACAGACAAACGAATTCATAAGTTTTAGCTCCAGCAGCTTGTGATGATGATTTTTATAGATGTTATTCCATTACATAACACAGTTTTTTCTAATATTTGAAATAAATTGAACATTTACTTGCCATCGCGGGATATAAAGATATTTAAAATATTGACAGGATTATATTTTTTAGAATTAAATAAACATTGCACAAGTTAGCGAAGATTATTCATTCAGAATACAAGCTTTGTCCTCATTGGGAACACGTTAATCATGGTAAAGAATTTACTCTGAACCGGGGAGAATTTGCTTCGTGTTGACTTCACCTATATTGGTTGTGTCGTTTATGCGGATTCCATCAGAATTTATTACAAGTTTGTCGCCCAGCCGAGACTTAATTATCCTTAACTACACAGTCAAATTGTTCATTTGTGCAGACAATACTCTTACTAAGTTTTCCAATCGTTCAGACGCCATTTTATTTAACTCAACACAAATGCTTTATTTTCAATCAATTATATATCGGAGTTTGCTAGTGTAAAGCGCGCCCATTTGGTAAAACAAAGTACACATATTTATTATTTTATATTTACTTATGCAGCTCGAAGGCTTCTTCCATCATTGTTGTGACTGCTTTTTCTTAATTCTTGCGCTTCTGTGAGGATTCTGTTTTATTCACGTAGACCTTAGATAGGACAATTGGAGTTTTCTCGGCCTCTAAGGTGGTTACTGCTACATCTTTGCCTCCCCTCAATAGTCGGGGTTGGTAACCTACTTAAACGATTAAGTGCGACAGCTCGTCCATCGGGCATGTCACCAAAAACTGTATTGTGCTTTGTGTCTACTCTTTCTACAACATGATACGGGCCATCATTGATAAATTTTAGTGCCATGGGCTCGACCTTCGCCATCATGACATAGTCGCCTACCCTTAGGCGAGTGCGTATAAGTCGTTTTGCACAGGTTTGTCGTGTGGTGCTCACGTATTCAGTTAGCTTTTTTAGGCGCTCCTGAACATCGGCTATGATGCAGCGCTCATGGGATCCTGGGATTAGGGGGTTCATCTGGCAGTCTGATATGCCCTCTATAGTCTATGGTTGTTGGAGCGAATCCTGTAGCTGTTAATACTGAAAATCGCATGGTCCGCTCAACCAAATTTAATTTGTCTCCAGGGTCCCTGGACCTCATGGCACCACCATCGTAATACCTCTTTCATTGTCCGATGTGCTCGCTTAGGTATCGCATTGGTCTGTGGGTAGTAAATGGTTTCGCAGTAATATTTTATGGTAGGGTCCTTGCACCACTGATTAAATACCCTTGAATAGAACTGTGCAACCTGGTTGGTACCAATAACATTAGGTACACAAAATCAACTGAGCCGGCGCACTTCTGAGCAATGCTCTCAGTTATGGATTTCCTCTGTGGTACAATCTCGACCCATCGGGTAAATTTCTCAACCATGAAGAAAAGGTAAGCTATCCCGCCACGAGCCACCAACAATGGACCTACCAGGTCAATATACAGAAATTGGTTCCGGGCAGTGGCATTAGAAGCAATCGGGGTGACCTTTTCTATCTTTTGTGATTTACAACTTTGACATTTAGTGCAGTGTTGACGATAGCTGCGAATTTCTTTGGACATACCAGGCCAATTCAATCGTGACGGGAATGTCTCAATGAGGCGCCTGGCGCTGAGATGCCCAACTGTTTCTTGCCAGAAGGCTATCAATTCTTTTCTTCTAGTCTCCGGAAAAACCCATTGCAATTGCTTAAATCTGCTATTGTGAGTATTGTGGTGTGCATGATGGCCTGAAGATGGCACCGGAAATTAGGTTCCGAAACGTTGCCAGTCAACGAAGATTAAATCGTATCTCATTTCTAGTATGAACGATGCTGAAGCCTTGGGAAGAAAGGAAGACCAGTTCGATTCGTACTTGGAAATGGGAATCGATAGGATCTTTGCGAAACTGATTGTGAAAAACAACAATCCGCGAACGCAAATTGCGGAGAGTCGACATATGAAGCTCTCACTGTGCACCAATCATTCAAATCAATGTAGAAATAGTTGTTTTTGTTTATTTCTGTTTACATAGGATAAACGCTTCTGGAGCCGCCTCCGTCCAACGAAACAGTATCTTGGCCCTTGTTAACTTAGACAATGCTCGTTTTTTCTCGCGATCTACAAATCTGAGCAAAGGATTTATCTTATGGACAGGACACCGACTATCAATACTGGTGAGATGGTGGACCCTATTTCCTCATTGAAGTGGCTGTTCTCTAGAAAATCTATACTGACTTTGCTGCCTCTTAGGCGATGTATTCGTTGGTGCATTTATACACTGATCTTGCTTCCGAGTTACTGGCTGCCGCCGTTCATTCCGGTCTCGTTGATTATGCCGCGAAGAATTTCAATAAGGAACGTCGCCCATGGCGGATATTGTAACGGTTCTCGTGTGTGGTTTGGCAGCGGCCCATGTGGTTGTGATTATGACCGAACTTTGTAGAGCCTGAGTTCTTACCTCTAGGCCTCTGCACGTTCAATATTGCGTCATATCTGGTAGGATCCGGTAGCATAAACATGATGGCCTCGTTCGGTTGCAATCCCAGCAAAATCTTTGATAGCTTTGACAAACACCACTTAATGCGTGCAATGGTTTCAAACGGTATCTCACCGGGTAGTGGCTTGAGTCTGTACAACTCTGAAAACACCTGAGGCCTAGCTCGGAAGTGATCCAACCCTCGTCTTTTATATTCTCTATAAGTCAGGTCGACGGGCAATTCTGGTTGTATTGAACTGTCCGATCAACTAGTTTCTGGACAGTCACGCGCACAATAGGTGCTTTTAATGAAAATTTTTGCGTTCGAGCCGAGACCTTAAAGTTTTAGGTCCACAACTGTGGCCGTGCCATATCTAGAGGTGCAAGCATATGTTTAAATTCTGATGACGATCGGAAAAAACTCGTCAAGTCGGATGAAAACTCTGGCGTATGTCTGTCTGCTTCCTCTTGGGCGCGATCGTCATTTTTGTCTTTACATAAATTGATTAGGTAGTTTACGCAGATTCCCTCAGAATGTATTATAAGTGTGTCGTCCAGCCTAGACTTAATTATCTGTAACTCTGTGGTTAAACTGTTCATTTGCGCAGAAAATTCTCTGGCTGTTAGTTCCAATTTGTCATAATTCATTTTGATCAATACAAACGCTTTATTTTTAATAGATTATTTATAGGAGTTTGCTTGTATAAAGCGCATTCATTTAGTAAAACAAAATACAAATATTTATTTTATATTCACTTCTGCTGCTCGAAGGTTGCTTCTATTATTGTACTGACTGCTCCATCATAATCTGTGCACTTCTCATAGGTGGCTACTGCTACCGAGACTATCCACTGCGCCAACCCTACCTCGCACTACATACAATTAAAGATTATATACTATCTCATGTTTTTGGTTATCCGTTCCTTTATGTGGAGCCTATGTGGCTTCTCTTTTGACCTAAGTTCTATCTAACAAACCCTGGACTCATCATTGTCGTCATTCACTGCCATACAAATATCAATATTAGCCAATGTTTCACTGCCATATAACCATTAGTAAAAAACGTAAGAAATTGTTTTACAAATGACGTCAAAAACTAATAATTTAGAGAGAGAGAGAGAGAGGGAGGGGTAATTACTAGTTACTATGAGAAAATTTATCAGGATAAAAATGAGGAAAACTAAACATCCACAACAACATTATGGCCAAGTTAGCTTTCAATGCAAGGCAACATCAATAATACAGCTTCCTTGCGGCTTTCACTGTATCACCTCGCCCATTCCTAGTGAGGATGTTTTGTATTGAGAGATTTCCTTCTCTTAGATAGTCTGCCAACCAAGGCTGATGAACACTATCCACCAAGATGCCAGTGGCCAAAGTTACTTCCAGCAGCCGAAACTTTCCCTGTGCGTCTGACATGCCTGCTCTCATTCCGTCAAACACATTTAACAAAAAAAATTTCTTCGCAGTTAGACCAAACTCGAGGCTTCACATGAAAAGGGATGATGGCCCTTTCCTTTAAGACCCGGCAAGATTAATTTTACATTTCACGGTCTGATTAGCTTGTGCCCGCCGTCTTCAGGCCGGAATTTCTATGACTACGGGAAATCTCATCCAGTGATAGAAATGGAGTATAAAAAGCTATATTTTGCTTCTTTGATTCGGCCTTAGTCTATTACTGTAGTAGATATTTGTCTGTTTAAGATAATTTATCTTTTTCCATTGGATAGAGTATAGAATTCTCTATTTTGTCGCTACATTCATGATTTCTCTCCCCAATTTAATATAAATTAATTTTATTATTAATCTTTTCATTCTACTTGGATTGTGTACTAATATGTGTTCTAAGTCATCAATATCTGCCGGAGGGCTAATTTCCTGTGAGTCAAATATCTTAATAAAACCATATTTGAATTATATTAACTTGGATTATAAATTACACTTATATTGTCAAGAGACCTCACAAGAAGTTTCCTCGTTTATTATTAGTTAATGCTTTATAAAATAAACATTTTTATCGTGATTTTTGTCAATATGTATTTTCATTGTATATATTTGACTTTTTGTTAATTTGTGCCCACGAAAATAACAAAAGACATTTTCGACACTTTGGTGACTCATTTGATGAACCAGGTGCCCAGCGGTCCTCCGCCAGCCGGCGAAGGTGCTATTTCAAATTTGCCTCGTCAGGTGTACCATGCAGATGTTGTTGACGAGGTGGAACAAGTTCGCCAGCTGGGTTGTTGTTCCATTTGCTTTGATGATTTTATTGCTTGTTTGGATGTGGCTGATGCATCTGAACTGAATAATATTGACAATTCTCAATCAGAAACTGATATAGACCCTCCTGAGAAAAAAAATGAAATTACGCTCTGCCGATTGCCATGTCAACACATCTATCATGAAGAGTGTATAACAACATGGTTAAAACAGGTAAATGCTCTTATATATGTTTTAATGCTTACATGGGGTTTAAATGCTTACCAAATAAATGTTTTAAGCCGATCACGAGTTTCTCTTCAACTTGAGTCTAAGTGAGTTCGAAGTTTAGTTTTATTTGTGCATATCTTTAAATACAAATTGTTCGAGTAACATAAGATAGGCTATGAAGAGCCGGGCAAAGTTAATTAACATGCTTAAATGCTAAGCTAAAATATGAAGTTGTAAGGGATTGAAGTTGATAAAAATGAAGGTAATCTGAGTAAATTTATAAACTAGTTTTAGTAATTATAGACCGCAGCCATTGAAACTTTCAGCCTGACGACCGGCGGGCTCTATCTAATCAGTCCGAGAATGGTTGCCTGAACTTTGCCGGATGTAATGGGATCCAGCCATCATCTCGTTTCATGTGAAGCCTCAAATTTCGTTCAACTACGCAGTGCCAATTAGTTTTAACTGGGTAGTATCGGAATAAGAGCAAACATGCCTGACGCGAATGACAGGTTTTGAATGCTTAATAAACTTTGGTCACTGGAATAGGAGCAGATAGTTCTCATCAGCTTTGGCTGGCAGACTATCTAAGAGAATGAAAACTGAATAAAAACCATCCCCCCTAGTGACAGCATAGTGTTCTTTTACGGCCCACATATAACAATGAAATATACAAACTATATGTAATCTATTCTGCATCGGCCGTCGCACAGGATACAAAGGTTTGCCTTAACTGCTGAGTCATGCAGGTGGATAAGCGAAATAATGCTACCTCGGGCACTTTAATCTCCGATTCTGCCTCTTTTCCTTCTCGTTTTTCTTCTCAATCTACCAGTAATGCTCTTTTATTCGCTATGCAAGTGGTAGATGTTGATCATATCGCTGAGCCCATTGTCAATTAAATAAGTTAAATTAAGTTGAATCAAGAAAATACGGGAGACTACAGCATAGCCGTAGATAATGATAATATACAAATATTAATTTAGTTTGTTTTATATAAGCTAACCCGGAAATATATTTTGCTTTAATAAATATTTTATGTTAAGTGAACATGAATATAGCCTCTATTTCGATTCTGATACAAACATTCGTGATGCACGCCAGTTTTGTGAAACGTTAGTAACAATTATGATATAAGTCAGGCATAAGAATGAATGAAATCTTTCAAATATAATTTTACCCGCAAATGAGCAACGAAAAGTTTCTGTTAATAATTCGGAATTGGGACAATCCCTTGCTAGTTAAATCGTGAATTAGGTGTTTCTAAAACACTCTATATTACAACAGTTTATTTCTTTTAAGTTAAAGGTATGCTGAAAAGCTTTCATAGCCACTCAATTCAAATATTTAAAAGCAATTTGTTCGTGCATTAGCACTGGAAAGGCGCTTTTCGTTCACCGTGTAAATTAATGCCCTTTAGTGGTATCTACATAAAAACAACGGGATATTTTTAAATTAACCTTGCCTTTAGTGGTACCTCGAGATATGAGTTTAATTCGTTCCAGAACCGAGCTCGTAAGTCAATCGGCTCGTATCTCAAAACGAATTACTCCCATTTAAAATAGCTGAATTCGATTTAATCCGTTCAGGACCTGAAAACCCTAACCCATTGTAAATTGAATAAAGATATATATATATATATATATATATATAATATTCAAAGTTTCATCAACATGATATTCTAATCGACTGGCCAAGAATAACAAAATTCAACAGCAATCTACTAGTAACCAGTAAAGAACAAACAGGACATCGACTAGAATCAACAAACATACAATGAGATAGGCAACAAACTGAAGTTGAAATAACAGAGGCGCATATGGTGACAGAAGTTTCCAAACAATATGAGCGTTTAACACTGCAATCCACACTGTCGCTGTTACCATGTGGAAATTATAAATTTGCGCAACAAGGTGAAACGATCAACTACACTGGGAAAAATATCACTCGTACATGTAACAGTGAACAATGCGCACAAATGGTTAATTCTCAAGCCATAAAACAATAATGACCAGATCTCAGACATCACTTTGCAATACTGCGAGAATGACCTTTACATGCAAACACACATACACACAAACACAAACGCATACACACTCACCAACTAGCCAAAACAAGAAACAGAAGTAAAAACGAGTCAGATTTGTTACCACTAGCATAATCAATTGAAAACCCAAAATGTATAAATATGTATGATTGTATAAGTGATGATTAGTATTCACGAAATAAATGGCCTTTATCCACTTTGTTATTAATGTGTTCTTTCTTCCTAATTTATATATATATATATATATATATATATATATATATATATATGACAGTTCTCTTCTTAAAATTATCAAACTAATCATGGCTTGCCTTAAACGCTTCTTCTGATGCCTCTAGATGTTGATGCTACTTTCTTCGCTATGTCGGCATAAATACCGTGCCTTCTCGCATATTACCGTTTCCGTCAGTGTATTTCCTGGCAACTCTTCTTACACCCACACGAGCAGAAGCTTCTCCATTTCCTCGTGGATATTTGTCCTTAATTTTGGAAAGAATTGGGGCTCCTTTTGCTGGTGTAACACTCGTGATGGCATCCTTCTGCTTCAATATCGTACAAATTGTCGATGTACTATGGTCATACATCTTTGCGAGTTCAAATACTCGTAAGCCACACTCATGTTTTTCTATTATTTCTTGCGTTAGTTCTATCGGCATCATCCTCTGCTTCCTGTCAACATTGTCCTTAGCACTCACTCCGGCCTCATGATATCACACAAAAAAGTTCAGTAATCACGCAAAAATGAGTACAGCACACAAGATACACTTTGATTCAAGTGGGTAACACGTGCGAGTGAACACGAGATTCTATCGGATGATGCTCGACCCTGCACGCCAACTAGCGGGACGCTCCGGAAACACGGCTCTTATTCCGGATTTGGGTTCTTATCCTGAACGAAAATATGGCCTGAGCTCCGACTCGTATCTGAAAAAACTCGTATGTTAGGCTGCTCGTATCTCGAGGTACCACTGTGTACTAATTTATTCGGTTCTAAATAAGCAGCAAAAATGAAGCATTACAACTAAGCGTTCTTTTAGATTCATATTACGAATAACCGTTTTGCTTACCTACTTACAAATAGGACAAGTATTGTTTAGCTGGTCGTTACTTGTTTCAACCATTTTACTTAATGTAAAATTAAATTTGTTGTAAAACATACATGCCATAAGGTAGTCACGATTTCTTTTACTTAATGCATGGGAACTAATTTTTCATTTTGTTTATAGCCAGAAATGAATAAAATTTAACTATTACTCATGCCTATTCGTAATTAATTTTGTTTGTTTCTGGAGTTCAAAGGCCTGTGGCCATGTATATTTTCTACTCGATGATCCACGAATTAGAACTGTCAATAGTGAAAGTGTTACATTGAAACTGATAAACCCTAAATTGTTGCATTTATTACTTTTAAAATCCATTTATGGGGTTGGGGCCGATATTGGCGTTGGCTGTAATTATTTGCGCTCTAGAAAATAAAGCTAATACCGGCGCCATCTCATCAGTAATGGAGCACAATCCTCGCTATCATACTTCTATAATTGAAATTCCGCGTATGTTCTGGTAACAATGCCATTTTACTCGTTTATTTAGCTATATGATCCACTGTGTCGGAGACTGATCGCCAGTTGTGCCTGGTGAAATCCATCCATTTTCAACGTTTCAGGAAATTAAAAATACAATTTTCTTTAAGTTTCAATTTTACTTTTTCTGTACAAATGTATATGAGATTAGACCTTTTGATTATACTAACATTAGCTTATTATTATGGTCCTATGTGAGCTAATTTGTTAATAGACACGCATTACTCTATGTTCAAGGGATCGATATGCTTGCTAAAAAATGAAAATTACTTTCATTTTCTTGAATAAAATTTATCCTCATTATCTTAATTAAACAATGAACTGTTCCATAATTATTTTATTTCTTCCTCTTAAACTCACACGATAAGCCTAAATTTATTTGGAGATATCAATTTAATGACTTTCGTTTAGTGTATTTAGAGAGTGGCCTCAACCATGCGATATTATAGACAAGTAAAATTCTAGATTGCTAAATTTTTATTATGTCAATATGAATCACAGGATCTGCGATTTTGTTGCGTTTCAATTGTCTTAAAGTATATTCTTTGAACGTTTTGTATTCGGTTATTCAGATATTCATTAGTAAAATAGAATAATGTTGAGTTTTAGGTGGAATTTATTCGCTATGCTATTTGGTGAAACTATTGCGAGTATTTCAGCTGTGGCAACTTATGGTCAAGATTTGTTGTTCTTATGGGTGCCACCGTTTGATCTCGGCAATACGTCAGCAATTTCGCATTACCATGAGAAATAATAATAATTTCAAAAGTAATCTTTAAAAAATTACTTTCTAGATAACATTAGGACTGATTTAGGAAAGCTTTTGCAGTCTAGATATAATAGAAATGAGATCACGGATATCTACACGAAGACTCAAGTCAAGCTGAATTCGAGACAATTCGCATCGTAGTCTACGCTATTGAAATTGTAAGGTTCAACATTTTTGTCAAACACAATTGTGTGCCATACCTATCGAGTGTCGCTTCCAGTTATTATTTACTTTAAATGCTTACTTCGTATTAACGCTTGTCGCTTTAGCACGGAACCTGCCCAGTATGTCGAAAAGATCTTAATGGCAGAGACACAACTTGTCTTCCGGAAAATGAGGAACAGCAGTCACAACAAACAAGTTCTGGATCATCTGCAGATGTTGGAAATGACGAACAGAGTGCATCGGAATCAGCTAGAAGATCGTCGACTGAGAGGACCTCTAGGGGGTATGTTTTTCAATCTCAAATATGTTACTATTTTGAAATATCATATAGTTGTTATAGTAAAAAAAATCGTTCCCCAAAAATAGGGTCCTATTATTAGTACAAAACCATGTCCTCTGTCAGTCGTTCCTGACACTACGATTTGTACTTAAATGTTTAATTTTTTTTGCTCAGTGCTGTCCTTCTTGTTGTGGATTTGTAGTCTTTTCTAAGTAAAACTTTCATTTGTCCACACTGTTATTTTAATATACATGGTTCTTGGCTCAACTTTATGCACTGCAACAAATAATGATTCACTGCCATAAAACCATAAGAAGCGAAACAAAAAGACAAGAAAATTTTTATAAATAATGACAGAAATAATAATTTAAGCACAAAAATTATTAGTGATATTTATGAGACAGGGAGTAGCAAATTACTATGTAAAAATGTATCTAATGAGGTAAACTAAATCTCTACACGACGACACTATGGTCAAGTCAGCATTAAAGCAAATGAACATCAGCAATACACCTTCCTTTCGGTTTTCACTGTATTACTTCGTAAGTCCAACCAAATCTGACAACTAATCTTGTCTTTCTAAAAATAGAAAGTTGTGATTCTATTATAAAGGTGCAAAAAGATTGCCGCTGAGCTCGACCTGATGCTACATTGCGCAGGATTTCCAACCAAGAACTGTGATGCACACGTGGAAACTATTTGGGCAAACTATTGGGTCCCACGACCAAATTTAGATTTTTGTTTATTTTCACTGTTTCTACAATGTCAAAATCGCTTACGCTAATCTGGCACTTAGTGAGAGAACAGTGCTCTACTGGAAAATCTAATTGATGGCATACGCAAAACGTGACCGAGCCAAAGTTGTTGATGGAGTCTTATTTGTTTTTATAACGAGGAGCAGTTGTTGGCCGATCCAAAAATGCGTCTACAGATGTCTACGTTGTTGCTAGCCTTTATGTGCTATGCTTCTCAAACAACGGTCGAATGCGTTTAATTGTTTAAAATCGTCTACTCTAAAAAAACAACTCTCACGAGAGTATAATAAAACTGTACGTACAGATGCATTGTAAGCACGATCTTTAAGCAAGACTGAAATACTCGAATTTCTACAGAAAAGGTTTAAAAAAGCTATTGTAGTTTTCACGATTCTCATACTCACCTTGTCAGGCATATTAATAGAGTTACCAAGGCATATAAACCTTTTAAATATGTTCAGATTATCACTGCAGTCTTAGAGTTGGAGTAAATTTTTGGTTCTATCAATGTATCCTACATTTAGGGGTTTGAAATTCATACCGAATAACGGAACAACGCTTCCTTATCTATTCAAAGTGGCCTGACCAGAATGTCGATTGTAAAATAATAGTACGATATCGTTTGCATAGTCAAGATGGACTAGTTTACCGCCTGGGAGAATTTCAACACCTGCATCCTGAACGTGTGGAAGATTGTTATTCATAACAGCATCGATTACAAAATTAAACAAAAATGGGGAATGTGGACTACCTTGACGAACACCACTGCTGGTTGTAAAGATATGCGTTAATTCTTAACGTGACCAGCAGTATACGTGTAGAGAACATGTATAATATTAATAAATTTTGTGGGCACACCTCTTTTTGAAAAAACATGGAATAAAACATTCCAATCCACCGAGTCAAATGCACCATGGAATTCAAGAAATAAGGCTATTGTGGGGTGGCGATATACATGTCTCTGTTCAAGAACTTGCCTTAACCAATGATTATTTCTACGGGGCCTGCAATGCAACAAAAATTAGTACCTGCATTGTGCATAGTGGAACTTATCTTGGACCAAAGTAAATTAAGTTGCTTTAGGCTTTTGAATATCTTCATACTTTTGTCGTAAGACCGGTTTTTCCAGTTTGCCAACCTAAATTTGTGGTTTATTATTATTTTTCTCGGAAAATTTGACTGCAAATCTACAAAGGAATAGTGCATCGTCCGAGTCGGCATAAGTTTTACAAAAAGAACGGCAATCCTGGATGCATCCACGCCATCTATGGCTTATTACTACATGATATATTTGAGTCCACCGTGCTGGTGGACGCCATGTAGCGCAACATCTAACACTACGTCTGAAGTTTTTAATAATTAAATATTATCTATGTTCCGCGTAGATATCCAAAAGCCGTTCACCATTATCGTTGCGCGTCGAGCTTAAAGTGTATCTTCAACTTAAATGAAATTCTGCGTTACTTGAGCGCCCAACTTGAGCATTCATGTCACCCATAACCAAGACTATATCCGAACTTCGTGCTCTACTTAGTAAGGAGATTAGTTCGGAGTAAAAAGCGTCCTTGCTTTCGTCAGTGCATATACTGATATAACGAAGAAGCAACGTTGAGAACGGGGTTTTCATTGGTTTTAGTAGATGTATTTAAACGTGCCGCACACAGTTGACTATTTAAGGGATCCAAAAGGTTAAGCAAGCTTCAGATCGAGAGATAAGGACAATACCAACGCCCCATTTACCGAAATGATAGAACTCCGTGGAACCGGGTGCACGAAGCCAATAAAGCGTAAACATGGATGGTGAAACCAGTTCTGTAATGCACTTAGGATCCTGTATTCTGGTTTCAGATACGCAACATACATCGATTTCTAATTTATCTAGTGTAAATGCAAGAGATTCTTGTTTTCCAAGTTGTTTTAATGTTCGCACATTAAATGCGCCTACGTTAAAACCTAACCTAGGTTCAATGAATGATCGTCTACTAGAACTTTTTTCGATATTGGGCTCAGTGATATGATCTACATCAACCATATTTATAGTATCTAAAAGAGCGTTATTGGTAGATTAAGAAGGGGAAGGGGAAGGAAAGGAGGCAGAGTCGGAGATAACGTTGCCTGCAGTAGCCCGATTTCGCTCATCCACCCTGCGCGTTTCAGCAGCTGAGGCGACCCTTTTTATACTGCGCCACGGCCGATGCAGTATGTAATCATTGTAATTTGTAATTTTCATGGTTATTTGTGAACTGTAAAAGAACACTAGGTCGCTCAATTCCTAGTGATGGTTTGTATTCGGATTTTTCCTTCTCCTAGAGTCTGCCAATCAAGGCTAATGAGCACTATCTGTCCAGATGCCAGTGGCCAAAGATTCCCTCAGCAGCCGAAACTTGCCTTTCACTTCTGGAACGCTTAATCTCATTCCGTCACTACACATTTAACAATAAAAGTTACTACGCAGTTATACCAAACTCGAGGCTTCATATGAAACAGGACGATGGCTGTGTCCCTTGTCGACCCGGCAAGTTTCATGCTACCATACCTGGGTTGACTAGCTTGGGCCCGCCGATCGTCAGGCCGGAATTTCTGTGGCTAAGAATCGCGAAAGCTAGAGTAGCTTCCTCAAAACTTCATAATTTGTGGAGAAACGCAAGTCTTTCACGCTACCTTAAAGGTCGTGTCGTCGTCTGTACGCGCAGTTCTACTATACGATAGTGAAACTTGACCTTTTAGAATTGTTTATTTTAGACGCTTACGGGCATTCGACCATCGTTGTTTGAGAAGTAAAGCACATGTTGGTTATCAACAACGAATAAATAATTTTGACATCCGTAGACGTGTTTTAGGATCTGCCAATAAGTGCTCCTCATTAGGAAAACAAATAAGGCTCCATCAACTTCTCTGGCTCGGTCACGTTTTGCATATTCCCTCAATTCGATTGCCCAGTAGAGCTCTGTTCTCTCATTCAGCACCGGATTGGCGTAAGAAGCAAGGTGGGAAAATTTTGAAATGACAGAAACAGTTAAAGTTACTTAAATCCAAATTGGATAGTATAGGACCCACTGCTAGGATAGGTTCCACGTGTGCATCATAATTATTGGTTAAAAACCGTTAGCGATATGGCATTGAATAGTGCTTAGTGGCGATCTTGTTGTGGATGTCTAGTAGAATCATCTTCATAACCTTTTTTCTTTAGAAGCGCCAAGTTAGCTGCGAGGTTTCGTTTGTTTATGACGATACAGTGAAAGTCCCAAGGAAGCTGTATTGCTGATGTTGCCTTGCTCTAATGCTAGCTTGGCCATAATGGTGCTTTGGAGAGGTTTATTTTGCTTCATTTCTGTGAGTTATCCAGATAAATTTATTCATAGTAACTAGGTATTCCTCTCGTAAATCTCACTAATAATTTGTCTAAAATATTATTTCTGTTGTTATTTATATATTATTTTCATTTTTTATAGTTATATGGCAGTGAAACATTAGTCACTTTTGACTTTTTTATGGCTGTTGATGATGATGATGATAATAATGAATTAGCTATTCGAACAAACTTGAAAAATTCTAGCCATCGATTCGGGCATCTTTGCGGTCTCATGAGAATATGTCTCTGTCAATGCATAAAAGGTAGAGATTTCGATGTCCATTTCGTAACAATTTATGGAAGTTTTTTCATTAGTTTCCACACCGATATCAATATGTCGTGTATTAATGAGTTTTGGAAGTGTTTGGCATGTTGCGCTTCAGAAACATGGCAATCGTGCTCTCCTGACAGTGTGAACATTATTGATATGTCGGATTTGAGTGTGCAAGTCAACCCATTAGTGACACTAAGCCAGTGCAATTCTTGATCAGCCGCGTAGCGCGAAGTGAAGCTTATGAAATATATTTTGATCTCTTAGTTTCGCAACAGATGCCAGGTAAAGTAAATATTTGGTGGCTGTAAAGATAAAAAACGAGTTATTATGCTTTTTCGTAGGAAGACAAACTGTGGATTGCTTAATCTTTCCTTCAAATGGCTGTAGCTGCTATTTGGTATGCTCTCGTCTGAAACTACAGATTGCCAAGTAGTAGCAGAGGCAGTCCTAAAGCCAATTTGCAAAAATTTATCCATTTACATTGTGTAGATATTAGGACACAATAAAGGCTGTCGCATGAAGTGGAATTTCGATCTCATTCTAGTAGCTAGAAGACTGACCTTACCAATTATTTGTACCTGTATAACAATGATGAAATGTTCTGGAGTCTTGTACAGAAGACAACGAACGTCAGAGTACGAGAATATATCAATTCGATTCAGATGGATCACATCGCTTCGCCTTTCTAGCCTAGTTCCGCTAGTGGTGCTGGAAAATTGAGTTAGCATCAACCAGTTAAGGCTAAGACCAAGCTTACAATGCTTCATAACGAAGATATTTTCATCCAGAATCCATCCTTCTACAGCTCCATTTCCCTCACAATCTAAACCTGATATTGTGTTGAAATCATTGGCTTTCACAGATATCGGAGCTCATCTCACAGCTAGAGACTAGCTGGAAGAAGACGCGCACACATTTATGACTCCGAGAATCAGTGCGAAGACTAACAAGCCAATCATCATTTGGTAGTTCACCCAATCAGAAATGGCTTCGCGTTTAAAACTTCTACCTGAGGGATTTGTTTGAATACTAAAATGTTAATGTTCTTATTTTAAGGAGAAAATACTTTTAAACTATATTAATATAGTGCAGAATCTGATGTTAAGCGGTGTCCAAACATCCAAGTGATTTTATCAATTCATATGCAAAACCAAGTTATGAATTCCTGAGTAAAAAATATATAGACATGTAGACCGTAGTTGATTGTAACGGTGACAATGATATAAGGCAATAATCTGATTTCGAGAGCCGCATGTTCTAGAACCCACAATGAAATCATATCACAAAGCACTGTGATCTACTCAGATGAGCGACGTTCTGCAAAACAGAAAGTGTCATAACATCAAGAATGCAGTGTGATTTTCAATTAATGGATCTGCTCACAGTTATGAAATATTCCAGTATTTAAAAGTTGATCGCAGTTAGGTATGTAAGATTCACACAGAGTTTTCAGACGGCCGTTTTTATGCTGAGGAAAATCGTCAGATGAATTTTGCTAACGATTTAGAAAGAACGTTCAGGCGTAGCAGCCTATTTGCGCTAATAAAACGGAACAGCAATTGGCATTTTGGTCACAGATTAGGAATGTGTCCGATTTCTGTGGCGCTGCTTGTTAAGTACATCATAACCTCTAATCTGCTATTTGGAAAAAAACGGAATAATTTGCGAACAAATGACTTATTGATCTTGTTATCTTATCGTTACCAACTTGTAAGTTACTGCAAGTCTGTTAAATTCGATAGTCCTTCAGTTTTAGTTAACGTAGGATAAAAAATTCCTCAGTAGAACACGAGCGAGCATTTTGTAGTGATTTTAAAAATGAAATCCATAAAAGCATAGCCGAATATTTAAATCACGTTTTTGTGCTTGAAGTAGACATTAATCCCAGTTTATGTAATCAGTCGAACAACAGCAAAACTACCGTCAGTCACACACGCTGACGCGTTTCAACCTTCCATGATCATCATCAGAGTACGACAGCAAACCGACTAGCGAGGATCAAACCGCATTGAATATGTATCGAAAGCAAAATTATGTATGCAGGTCTCAACTCTGGTAATCTCACATAAATTGTACTTGACGATAAATGTCGGCTGCAAAATTGATGTTCTGAATGACAGTAACAAGCACAGCAAACGGGCAGAGTGAGTAGACAAGTCAGAAGAAAGAGTTGCCTAAAATATTAGGCTTTATTCATCATATAATGCAGATATACATGCTAAAAGATAAAACAAAACATGTTAGTATACGAACGGTGTGAATATAAATGTGTGTACAAATAAACAATCATATCATTCTCCTCCACTGCGATTTGTAGCGTAGCGTCAGAGTCGGAACAAGACTGTTATAGTAACAATTCAAAGAGGATTGAGAAAACATAGTATTTAAACATTTCCACTTCGTAAGTTATAAGGATGAACACGTTGTTGTTGATTGATAAGGTTTTCGAGATTCCCTGATAGGTCACGAGCATTTGAGTTATCCGTAGATTCACCATTTGCCTTAACATTATCAATATCGGTATCGTCATTATAGGAGGTTTGTTCATCAGCAACAACCGGTTCATTTTCACAGAGTCCCATATTAGTTCCAGCTTCATTCATCAGTGCGTCGGAGCCTTTCGGGGCTAATTGACGGATAGATACTGTATCTTCTCTTCCATCAGAAAAACGAACATGCGCATAGTTAGGATTGCAATGAATTAGTTCAAATTCTTCCACAGAGGGGTCATATTTAGAAACTCTAGCATTCTTCTTGAGTAAAACTTTGCCAGGAACAGTAAGCCAGGTTGGGAGTGTGGTACCAAAAGTCGACCTTCTATTGTGTCGAAAAAGACGCTCGTGAGGGGTTTCGCTGGTAGATGTGCACAATAATGAACGGATTGAATGTAATGCGTCCAGCAGCACGCATTCCCAGTTTTCAACTGAAAGCCTTTTTGATCTGAGAGCGAGAAGGATCGATTTCCATAAGGTACCATTCATTCTTTCTACCTGTCCATTTCCTTTGGGATTATAAGGAGTCGTTCTACTTGAAGCTATACCTTTTTCCCGAAGAAAATTTTGTACCTCGGTCGACATGAAGGAAGAACCTCTGTCTGAGTGAATGTACGAAGGCATCCCAAACATTGCGAATATTTGACACAGGTGAAGTATGACGGTGTGACTGCTAAGGTCAGGACAAGCAAATGCAAAGGGAAATCGAGAATATTCATCGATGACCGTCAGTAGATAACGATTACGAGTTGATGAAGGAAGAGGTCCTTTAAAATCGATAGATAAACGCTCAAACGGTTGGGTAGCTTTGATTAATTGGCCTTGAATTGCCGAAGGAAATCTGGGCTTGATTTCAGAGCACACTTCACAACTCAAGGTCATTTTTCGAATTTCATCAATAGAATATGGTAAATTACGAGATTTCACAAAGTGGAGCATACGAGAAATTCCAGGATGACAAAGAGAATCATGTATTTGTTTTAAATCCAGTCCATTTAGAAGCGCACCACAACAGGATCGACTTAGTGCATCTGCTGCTTTGTTATCTTTTCCGGGTCTATAGACAACATCGAAGCTGTAAGGTGATAATTCCATTTTCCAGCGCAAAATTTTATCGTTCTTCACTCTTCCTCGATTTTGATTGCCAAAAATAAAGGAAACAGATCTTTGATCAGTGACAAGTTTGAAATGATTACCCAAAAGTAAATGCCTCCATTTTCGAATAGCTTCAACCACGGCATAGGCTTCTTTTTCAACAGCTGAGTGATGTTTTTCAGATGGCGTCAACGTCCGAGAGAAAAACGCCACAGGTCTTCCATCTTGGTTCAAAGTGGCAGCAATAGCTACGTCCGAAGCATCAGTTTCGACGACAAACGGAATATCACAACGAATAGAAGCTAAAGTTGCTACGGCTAATTCTTTTTTAAGATCATCGAAATTTTGTTTCACAGAGACGGGCAAAGGAAAAGTTCGATTATGAACGAGTGAGTGAATTTTATCGGAGAAGTTGGAGATCCACAGCGAATAATAAGCGAAAAATCCCACAATTCTTTGTTGCGATTGCACATTCGACGGTGGTGGGAGATCTTGTAAAGGCTTTAATCGGTCAGGATCAGGTTTAATTTTTCCATTCGATATTTGAAAACCAAGGAGAGTAATTTCTTTAGCTGCGAAAATGCTCTTTGATTCATTTAAGGTCAATCCATATTTTTTAGCGGCATTAAGAAATTTGTTGAGATTTGTTTCGTGTTCAAGCGTATCTCTCCCGCAAACTGTCACATTGTCCACATAGACAAATGTATCTGTGAGATGTTACTGTGCGATTATATGATCCATAGTTCTTTGGAAACATGAGACACCATTCGTCAATCCGAAGGGAATGCGACGGAATTGAAACAAGCGTCCACACGCTTCGAAAGCAGTAAATACCTTTTCATGTTCTTGGATAGGTATTTGGTGGTAAGCGCTTTTGAGATCCAAAGTGCTGAATATATGATATTTTGAAATGGCTTCAGCCATTTGGTCTATTTTCGGCAAAGGATATGCGTCTAAGAGTGTGAATTTGTTGACCGTTTGGCTGTAGTCCACAACCGTACGTTTCTTGTGATTCTCATTCGATACCACGAGAACTTGTGCTCTCCACGGGGATGTTGAAGGTACGATAATGCCATCAGAAACTAATCTGTTTATTTCATCCCGGATAAATATTTCATCCATTCGATTGTACCTTCTTGATTTCGTAGCAATAGGCCTCCAGTTAGCAGCTAAATGGTGGAAAAGAGGCGGGGACGTAACAGATGCAGGTTTCAGTAAACAGACGGTGAATGACGATTTATGACCACCAACAACAAGATTATCTGTAGATTTATCGGAGGTTGATGAAGGACAGAGTGGCTGAACCGTTGCAGTGTGTGCAGAATTCAAACAGTTTTGATATGATAATGATTGCTTTTCCGCCATTTCGAGACCACGTGCTTGATCAAAAGCCGCTTGAAAATTAAGTGAGTTGTGTTCTAAGAGACGTTGTCTGATTGAATTGGACTGGATTCCATTAATGAAGGCATCGCGCAGAGCATCGTCTCGATTTTCCTCGGCCGTAGTTGGTTTGAAATTGCATTCCCTAGCTAACTATTTCAGAATCTGAACAAATTGATCCAATGTTTGTCCATTTTCTTGTTTAGTAGTCGCGAGTATATGACGAACAAAGACTTCATTTTTCGGTCTGACATAGAGATTCATTAGAGTTTTGATAGCATGATCATATGTATCACAGTCAACGATGTGTTCATATACGTTAGGAGAGACGTAGGAAATAAGAATGTCTAATTTATCCGGATTCAAGGATTCAACTGCTTTTAGGAGGCCACAGAATGTACGATACCAATGATTCCATTGTTTTGCTGCATCTGGTGCACTAGGTTCAACATCAAATCTTTCTGGTCTGAGAAGGCGTTCCATGATTGGGTTATATGATGAATAAATTGTTCTGAGTCACAGTAACAAGCACAGCAAACGGGCAGAATGATTAGACAAGTCAGAAGAAAGAGTTGCTTAAAATATTAGGCTTTATTCATCATATAATGCAGATATACATGCTAAAAGACAAAGCAAAACATGTTAGTATACGAACGGTGTGAATATAAATGTGTGTACAAATAAACAATCATATCAATTGCTATGCAGTTATGAGACATATTTTTGCTTTCATATATATATATATATATATATATATATATATATATATATATATATATATATATATTTCTAATTAGGAAGAAAAAACACATTAATAATAAAGTGGATAATGACCATTTATTTCAAGATTACTAAACTTCGCTCTACAATCTTTCGTTTCTAAACATTCTGGATTTTCATTTGATTATGTGGGTGGCAGCAAATCTGACTCGGTTTTACTTCTATTTCGTGTTTTGTCTGATTGGTAAGGGTGTATGCGTTCGTGTCTGTGTGTGTGCCTGTTTGCCTGTAAAGATCATTCTAGATGTATTTCAAAGTTATGTCTGGGATCTGGTCATTATTGTATTGATGGGTTGAGAGAAAGGTGAAACGAAAGTCTACACTCGGGAAAATAGCACTCTTTCACGTAACAGCGAACAATGTGAACAGATAATTAATTCTTAACTTATCATTAAAATAATGACCAGATCTCAGACATCACTTTGCAATAAAGCGAGAATGACCTTTACAGGCAAACAGGCACACACAGACAGAAATGAATACACATTTATCAATCAGCCAAAACCGAGTCAGATTTTTTGCCATCCACATAATCAAATTAAAACCCAGAATGTATGTAAATGAAAGATTTTAGAGCGAAGTTTAGTAATCTCGAAATAAATGGCCATTATCCACTTTGTTATTAATGTTTTTTTCTTATTGGAAATATACTGTAAAATATTCGAAGGCAATGGACATTATATATATATATATATATATAATTTATATATATATATATAATACAATTAAAACAACCATTGTTTCAGTGAGTATGGTGATTACATTTTTTTTTAAATAAAGTTTGCGAGCTTGAAGTAAGCATTAACTCCAGTGTATTTAAAACGTCGAACAACAGAAAAACTTCCCTCAATCACATATCGCATGACTACAATTGCGTTACTTATGTATGCATTGTGGTTTGATCCTCGCTAATCAGTTTGCCGTTCTTCACTAATGATAGGTATGATGATCATGATAATAAATTTTATAAGGAACCGAATTCTGAATAATAAGCCGAATATTAAAATTATTAAAGCACTAAATAAATTTCAATATATAGTGAACATAGAAGATATACGTATTGGTTCAGTATTTCGAAATTCCTCAGTTTTGCAAGTTGCTATAGAGATGAACAGATTTGATAAACCAACCGCCATCCAGTAACAATAAACTATAAGTGATAATTTTCAAGACCAAAATAGAGCTGGTTGATCTCCTGTCAAGCCTAGCTTTCGTTGCATCACTAGATATCATAAATGCCTTACCATACCTGGCTGGGTCACTCTCGAATCGGGATAAGAAATGAATAGTCTTTTCTCGTAATTTAGGCTCGATTGAGACATTTCAGAACGATAATTTCATTTTGTGTCTCCTGGAGTCAAGCGGTGTTCAAACCGCGCTTGTGAAGTCGCTGGCCATAAAAGATTAACTAGTTCATGAAGCATAATGCCACATCTGTCGCAATCCATTAGATAGAGTATCCCTGAACACAGGAAGACCAGCAAAGTCTTTTTGAAATCCAGCTTGTGTAATTTTCTGTGTGCTTTGCTACATTTAGTAGGTGCATGTGACCACTCGCTTTCCACTTTTCTCTAGATCTCATGAATATGATGAAATCTTTTAATGACTACCGTCGTTAGGTAGATAAATCAGACACTTACCGACATGAATGAACATTTTAGATCGTCTTGTCTAAGGCTGACAAACACAATCTGTCCAAAATATCTGATCTCTTTAAAGATGCCAGAAAACGAATTCGCTTTTTCTTTTTATAGTGTGTACCCAATATCTGCGAGTTTGCAGCTGATTTATTTATCATTTCATTTCGAATGTTCCACATCTCTTTTATTAGAAAGGAAAAAAAGAATAATAAATTGCATTGCCGGTTTATTTCGAGAATACTTAACTACACTGCAATATTTCATTCAACTACATTCTCGGTTTTCATTTTTTCAAATTGATGGCAAGTAATCTGATTCTCCCTTTTCTATTTCTTGTTAGTGGTTTATTGCGTGTTGATTTTTTGGTGCATTTACGTGTCTATGATGTTCAAGATCTGGTTATTCTTGTTTTGGATGGATTTTTGGCTGTTACGCGTACGAATGCTTTTCCCATGTGCTGTCTTTCGTTTGGTATTGTTCTTCAGTTTCATTTTTTCCTCTTGGTAACAGCGCAGAGTAAGCAAATTTTAGTGTTAATAATTCAGACTAATGTGCATTTACTACCACTGTGGCTAACGACAGTGATGTCGTTTGAGCAACTGTTTTTAATTCAGTTAGTTGCCAATCTAATCGGCACCTTTGCTCAGTGGTTTGAGCACCAGATTCCGCTGCAACTTCTGGCCAGTATGCGATGAATTCCAAATAAAGACGAAACCGGTCTACTAGATGAATTGTCCTTTCTACACCGTACAACTCATAGTTTTACTGACAAATATATGTACTTAATGGGTCAGGTTTTTTACATTAAGATCGTGACCTTGATAATTGTTATCCAGACGAATGTTGACGCTCGACTAATGTGCTTTCTGGCTTGTCTGGATACTGAAACAATACGTGCGATCAACACAGAAATTTTCACCATCTGTTCTGTTATCAAGACGGCAAAATAAAACAAGGCAATACAAAGGACAATTAACGTGGAAAAACATTCTTACGCGCAATGGACAATAAAGCGAGCACATGGTCAAAACTCAATACAAGAATATAATAAGCATGATCCTGAAGCAGGCATGAATGTTAACTTCCAAATAAACCACCAGCAAGAAATATACAAGCGAAATCCATACTTGCTGTCATTCAATTTATCAAATTAAATTATGTATGTATAGAGAAGCTTTTAATGTGTAACGCATTATTGTCCAAATAAAGCAGCCATTATTCACTTCGTTATTAAGTGTGTTTTCTCTTTGTGATAAAAGGATATATATATATATATATATATATATATATATATATATATATATATGTATATATATATAAATGAGGTAATCCATGGAATAACATTTATTAATTAATATCATTTCTCCCACTTTCTTCAGCCAATATTTTAGATTCGCTAGTGATATTTCTGCTTATCCGGTTATACCTGTACATTTGTCGTAACCAATCATATCTTAGCTATGTCAATCTTTAAATTGCGCAATGCAGACCACTTCTCTTTCGTAAAGCCATGTGATGGGTGATCGCATTCTTTTGTAATGCATCCGCATTTCCTGGTTGTGTCGTATTTTGAGATCCGTCTGCTACTTTAAAGGTTTGTTGGTGATGATTACATTCAAATCTAGCTTAACTTTTCGAATTATGTCATATACATGTAAGCAAGGATTAAGCTTGTTATGTGCTATAGCTTCGAAAACAAGAATTATTTTTTCGGATTTTTCATTGTATAGGACCCAAAAATTATTACTATTGACAACCTGAACTGTCAGTAGCATATGTTCACAAATTGCAGATTTTTCTGCTGAATTTGAACCCATATTAATCTTTTTCATAAAGATACTGATTTATTTTTGATTAAAGCCATTTTTGTTATCTGCCGATGTACTGAGCGTTGCAGGTACATTGAAATTTGTATGCAGATTATTTTGTCAACTTCCATTTATTCGCATAATTTTTTCTGTGTTGTAAACAACTCTCACATGCGGCGATGGATCTGAGCTTTATTCGCTCGAATTAATTCTCTTTTGAAAATCGAAGCCGGAAAATAAGCTCGAATGTGAACATTCAGCGTTACTCTCTGAATTATTTAGCTTTTATCTAGATTATCTGGATTATTTACTTTGTGTATATACGTTTGCTACGACTGGTCTTAGAGAACTGCACATGCCTCTGCTCTCAATTTGTACGACAATTGTGTACAGGTAATGAAGTCTCCTTATGTCGCCCACTTTATTAATTGTTTCCGATAATGATGATTGCACGTATTCACAAAGAGCATCTAGTCATATTTAGCGGAATACTAGAAATAAGGAAAATATGTTTGGTGATAATATTTGTTTCCTTTAAATCTAATTCGCGATTCTTTCTCACATATTGGATGCTATCTTGAATAATGTTTTCCAATTATTGGAATTATCGGATTTATAATCCGGCATTATAATCTGACTTCCCCATGCAGCGGAGAGATGAACATATATAATATGGGTGTAATAGGAGAAAGATTATTATTGCTGACAACTTTGTGGACTGTACACAGTTCATATAGTATTGGTTGAGTTTAACGTACTGTCTTTGCATATTGACATTATGCAATAAGTGCTTGTTTGTTGTCTGCAATGATTTTCTGCTGGACATTCACTTTTGGAATAATTTTTGTTCAGAATCCTCGTTATAGAATTTTCTAATTGTGCTATGGTATCACCTTGTGCCTCTTCGCTTTAAAATTTCGTGTTATCATGAAAAATTTGTAACATCTTGAGTATGAGAATTTATATCTTTTTAAATTAGGTATTTACTTACTATCGCGAAATTAAAACAACGCGCTTACCCTTTTCCACGAAAGACTATTAATGCATATATAGCTTTTTATTGCAGATATGGTAAATGTGTGGAACGTGTGCTTTATTATAAAAGTTGTCTGAATGTGGAAACTATGCCCACATGTGCTATTAAGCTTTGGAAGCGTACCCATCAGTATCAGTCGGAGAATATTAATCGCCGCATTTTAGAATACGTCATCGAGAGATGAAGCAGTTAAAGCAATAACTAAAAAATTAAATATCTATCTATAGAATCTGAACTAAATATGACAGAACATGAAATTAGAATTAATTTCTTGAAATAAGTTGCTAGGATGGAGCTAAAGGGAGATATGCAATATCATGTTGCGAGGTCTTCCAGCCTCTAGAAAATCTTTAAAAAATCTTTTTTTATTACACGGGACATCAACTGTTAAAAGTAACAAAATGAAATACTCTCTCTTCGGCAGAAATATTTTATAACAAAAGCTAAAATAAATGAACGTGAGGAAGTACACATGCATGCATCAATGGCATGTTTTTATGCAATAAAAAGCCATGCAGAACCATGATAACTCGCTTTTAGTGCACATTGGCAATGTGTGCGCACAATCAGTGGTAATAAACTGGTAACTACAAGGCATCTGGCGGGATTAAATGAGCTACAACCGAACAGAAAATCAGACTCATGATGCTAGATACAGTAACAGGTATAACAATAATGAATCCTGCTGACTATACTCAAGCCATATTAAAAATTCTTAATGACAACACAAAATTTAAAAGCGAATTGGTACAACGCAACAGCACAAATCAATTAGAAAATTCAATTACGATGATTGTAATCAAAATTATTTTTAAAAATCGGAGCTAATCAGGAAATCGTCAAAGAGGGCAAATGCGACTTTATTACAGAATTTTAAAATGCAAAAGCATTAAGCTTAACACCACCTATATTATATTGCTTGTCTAAGGATCATAAAGTTGTCTCTTCATACTCAAATTATCTATGCTTATTTATCCGCAGTATTGACCAGCCAGATTGTTACGCAGGATTATAAAACTGATAATGCAAGAAAGATTGACTACGTGATTTATGATAGCTTTCAATTTGTACGACGAATTTACGAAGTTAATATTCCGCTAAATAAAACCATAAATGTTCTTTTTGAATATCTGTAATCATTATTATCGGAAACATTTATAAAATGAGCAACATAAGCAAAAACTTTGGTAAAGTCAAATTTAATGATTTTCTTGTTTTTACTTCCGTGCAAAAAGTGAATCGCGTCAAAACTCTGCAACCGTTGTAAGTGATCAGCCCAATTTAGCGTCCATTTTTACGGGGATGCTGCCATCACTACGAACTAGCGGTACCAGCGGCAGTCGTGGTATTACAATAGCCGGATTTAGTACAGGCCTTGGTGGTGGATCATCAATGCAACGACCAGTTCGCCAATGGGTAACTTCTCGTCCTTTGGGTACAACGACAACAACTGAAGAAGTTAGGACCGAAGGAAGGCGACGGCTTAGTAATGCGCGTAATGATTCCGGAGTTGGAAGCGTTAGACAATCGACACGAAGAAGAACCAATGAGACGAGTGAAGGTGGTCAGGATAACAATTATTTAGACGAGTTGGATAGTTTTCATAGCCTAGACTAGAACTGTTTAACCACGAAATGATTGTTGCATTTGTTAAATAAGAAAGAATCAGCATAAAACATTCATATTTACTTCAAGCCATGATTATGTGGCGATAAATTAACTGTTACGCTGTATAAAATTAGTCTTTCCTCGCAGTTGTCAGGTCTAAGTAGTTAAACCACCTGAGAAAGAAGTGTGAATGATGCCTGTTATACATTATTAGCTTATTGGCGAAGTATTCCACATCATGCTTTCATCCTTCTGATTATGTATACGTAATATAAGGTTATTAATTGTTTCGCGCTGATTTGTTATATATATGTATATATATATATATATATATATATATATATATATATATATATATATATATATATATATATATATATATCGTATTTCATGTTAAATGTTGTTTTCTTGACTTCTTTGGACGTCGCGAAGGTATTGCAATGGGATAATCAACGAATTTAGCTGACGCAGGTGTGTTTGAAAAGCCGACGCTTCGGATTGTCTGTGGCATTCCATGTGCGAAAAGTGGTTTCTATTGCTGTCACTGAGATGCTTGGACCTCTTTATTGTGCACATCGTTTATTTACATAGATATATGTTCGTTTATTTATCCTAGCCAGTTTTTTAACCCGTTCGGCATTAGTAGTGGATTTACTTCAAGAAAATCAGTTTTATGTCAAAGTATGGTACATGCCTTCTAAACGTCGACGACACAAGAACTAGCGATAGCATAATTCGTCCAGTTGCAACGTGGTAAGCTCTAATTTCATCACAGCTGCTTGTTTATATAATATGAGATCTACTAGGACGAGTTATTTTGTTACTTTGTGTCTGATTCCTAGATCGACTGCAATAGCCAAAACAGCATTTAAATACAGGTTGTTGCAAACTTACCTTGTTTTGTTGTGCCAAACTCGGATACATACATAATCGATATTTTAATCGGCGTTTTTTTCGTATCCTTTACACGCATTAATCATAATAATAGTTGAAAATGGCGTGCAGAAATGAACGAAAAACGAGTTTCGATTGAATAATATTATTGGTACGGATGCAACAACCCATGCTAGACTGAAGGACAATGTGCTTATCTTTTATGCTTGAATTAGTAGAATTGGCAATTTTTAAACAAGATTGCATGCATGCAAGTTTATTAATTTTAGTGCTTACTGCTTCGTAGACGGTATATTGTTGCTGTTCATCTGATTTATCGTCGACGTGTCGTAAAATCTCCAAATGTTTTTTTGCGCACAGTTGTGTCCAATACGTTGTGAGGGTATCCTCATGCTTTCGTGATCATGGTATGTCTGTTGGTTTTAATATCATTTCTAAAACTTATACTTTGGACACTCAGTTTCGATAGGCATTCAGCCTGTTGAAAAGTTTGAAACTGCATTTATGACATGCGCAACCAACACGGAGAAAAATATTAAATCAATAATCTACGTTGGCATATTTGATTGGCTGTGCAAATTTGAGTCGTTTTTAATGCTTTATCACCAACAATCGATATTTATCTGTATTATTTTGTATTTCAATTGTTTTGTGTAAAAATATGGTGTTATCTTTTATGGAAGTTGAATTTAGTACAGTTTGTATTAATTCAACAGTAGTTATTTTATTTTTGAATGCCATGGTCTAAGGTGTTGAAAATTTTCTTTTACGCCGTTTGGTTAGAGAATAAAAATATTTACTTGAAATCTGAATTCTTTCTAATAAATACTTTAAAACGGAATGACTGTCTGCTGCTTTATGATAAAACATTATTTTTTCAACATTTTCTAAGAATATTGCATACATTTAATAGGATTAATTTGTTTTGATAAAAGCTAACGGGGAATGGGCCGTTGAAGAGATTTCTGATTCAGTGTGAAATTGTTTCCTCGTCCAAATTCATTCGTCACCATATTGTTTATTCCAAAGCATCCAGCTTGACGTCTGTTTTCATTTTGATTGCCCATTTGTTTTCTCAGACAGGCCAGTCCTATCTTCAATGATGCACACCGCATGTATTTTGTTCACTAATGAGGTTGCCTTGGCCTTGTTTTTCGTCTTGTACTAATAGACGTTGTTTTGGGGAAGGTCGAGGTTTGCCTACCTGCTTGATCACATATTTTATCCTTCCCAAAAAAGTAATGTGAGCTTTTAGGCAGTTTTAAAATTTGTTAAGCAAATTATCTATTTCGATACTTTCCGTCATGTTCGTGTGATTTTTGGCCTTGCCATACACAATGATTTGCCCACTTCACTATACTGAGCAGTTTTCGATTGTTAATTTCTCCTTTCATTCATTGGATCAAGTGCAGTTGTAAAGCTTCTGTGTCAGTTTTTTGATAAAAATATTCAGATTCGATTTTAGTTATCTTTTGAAAATTTTTGCATGCGATTAAAAGCATTATATATCTGCTAAATATTCCGATTAAAATAAGTGTTATCGATTTTAGCACAATAGGACTATATTGCTTTGCAGTATATGTAACAGAACTAGATTTATTTATGCTATTACTATGATATGATAATGTGGCCTATCAACCTTTCTAATTATATTATCTACAAATATAGCATAAAGGTAAACTTTTTTTGCGTAAAAAAGGTTTGATGGGAAATGTTTTTGCACTATTTGTGTGTTGTCAGGCATTTGAACACGAATACCATTTTATCTAGTGGTTGATTTTGGCCTCACACCACCAACTGTATATACATAGTTATGTACTTGTTACGCAAAAGTAAATTTTGGTATGTTTAAACAAATATGTAAATGAAAAGAGAATTGCTTAAACACTTTTGGGCATTTTTTAAAATTTCAATCATATTTTTACTTAGTTCACCGATATCATTTCTCATACTGTTAACATTTCTGTTTTATTTTAAGAAAACATAATTTGAAAAATAGAATTTACATGCAGATTTTGTTTCTATTCTGTAATTATGACTACTAAAATGTCCATGTTGCCATTGGTAACATGTCAGTGGAAGCCTGCACCAGGCCACAACTCATTTCATTTGATAAAGTAACGACAAATAGTCAGATGGTAGAATATTCTTTTGGCGCTGGGTGAGCGATATCGCGGTGAAACATATCCGGCCACAACGTTGCTGATCTAGCTATTCTTCGGTTCCAGACACCCGCTGCAAAAATCTCGGTAGCTTTGCGAAGTTCCAATGTAATTGGCCATCACTAAAAACGCTCCATCATACGTAATCAATGTTCTGTAACAAGTTTCGATTATGATTTTGCATTGAAAATTGACCGAAAATTAACTGATTGACGGCTAAAAAATTATCTTGAGCAATGTCTCCTGTTGTTTGCTTGTAGTGAAATCAATCAAACCGAGTCTATTTCCAAATCTTTCGAAGCACTGACAGTAATGTTGGATAGTCTCCAAAAGCCCCACAGCGTCTGGGTGGATCGACAATACATTACTTAATGTTTTGGTATATAAACTAGCTATTCAAACGTGAATTGTATAATGTACAAAAGGCAGCTGCATAAGGTTCATGTTTGGTGAAATCTCAAAAGTATGTTATACATCATGTTTACTTTTAATCCAGGTTTTGATCTTAATATAAACACATGATCCATTATGTACTTACATTTGTCAGTATATGTCAGACGTGCCTAGGTTCAAGCCCTGTCCGCGGCAAATTCTGGCCAGTTTGTGATGAGTTCGCGATAAGGACAAATCTGGTTAACTGAATGAATTTCTCTTTACACACTATAAAATACTTAGTTGATAATGACGAATGCATGTACATAATGGGTCAGGTGTTTGTATCAAGATCGCAACATTGATTAAAAGTAATTGTTATCACCGCCTGCGCAACCTATGTTTGTTTAATTACATAAATTTTCATTTCAACATCTTTTCCCATGTAACGTGATATCTATTCTATAATAACACATTGGGGATGATTAGTTCGAACTTTAGAGCTAAAGGGATGCTATATAGGCTCTACATAAAAGAAAGGCTAACCAAGAAACATTAGTTAATATATAACTGAAAATTGTGTGTAGTGTGCGGCAGGGTGGCTCAGTGGTTAGCGCTCCAGAATCCGAAGCAAGCGTGCCAGGTTTCGAGCCCTGATCGCGAAAAATCCTGGCCATTACGTGATGAGTTCCAAACAAGGACGAAACCAGTCTACTCAATGAAATGCCTTTTCAACACTATAAAATGCTTAGTATATACTGATAAATTTATGTACATAATGGGTCAGGTGTTTATATCAAGATTACAATCTTGATTAAAAGTTATTATCACCGCCTGCGCAACCAGTGTTCGTTTAATTCATCATATTTCCTGGTTGGATACCCTGCATCGAGTTGAGCTCAGTAGTGATCTTGTATATTTTTTGTACAATTATTCTCGTAACTTTCTTTTCTTAGTAGGGCATTGTTTGGTTTTTTATCTCGTAATACAGTGAATACCTCAAGGAAGCTATATTGCCGATTTAACCTTGCTTTAATGCTGAGGTTTATTTTGCATCACTTCTATATGTTATCTGGAAAAATATACCCACAGTAACTAGTTTCTCTCTCTCATTAATCTCACTAAAAATTTTGTGTCTAAATTATTACTTTTGTCGTTATTTGTAAAAAATTTCTTCTTCTTTGCTTCTCATTGTTATATGGCAAGATTATGAAAATGATTCATCTGGTTCTTCAAAAATCCTGGATAGACGAAATTATCGACGACTGGCAGTAGAATGCTATTCAGCTTGATCGTTTTTTAGTGAGCAAAATCAGAATCAGCTCTAAATAGTCATTTACAATGTACCGATTTAGGTTACATTATGACGTGTTATTTTATTGTACTACACTTCACGTTTTCAAAATTAATAGTAAAAATTAAACGTTAAATGTATTGAAATTTTTTCCGTATAGGATTTTGCATCCACAGATTGAAATAGTAATAATTTCAGGAATTACAGGTTCGTGAACAGGACTACTCGGTTGAATAATCTTGACTCTTATTCACTGCTGTTGCGAGAACTTCAGTTAAGTCATTTTCTGTTTGACACGCTGGATAATCGTGGATATACCTTTTCTATTTCATGTCCATAGACATCATTCAACTATTTATTGTCAGCTTGCGTAAGTGAAGAGTGAACACCTGTCTGAAGTTAACACATGTTTGGAAAATGTATACAGAATTACATCCATTATGATATAGCTCTGAGAAAAAAATCAATATGCCTTAAAACAACCATTGACTACATGGTTGAACAAACTAATCGACACCTCGTGGACCAGCTGTAGCAACTATGAGTCGATGGTGGTCGGGTGCTGCTGTGGATCCGTAACTTGTTGAACACAATGAGTTCAGCTAGCTTTTTTAAACAATATATATATTAGTTGCCCGATTGGTACCGAGGAGTGCATGATTTTTGTATGCTACGGTATTTCTGTATACACTGACAAAAGTCAGAAAGATATGGATTTTCACGGGTTTGCTCACAAAAACAAATCACAGGGAAGACTATCAAATTAAATTTAAATCGTATAAATCTTAGGTTATATGAATTGCTTGATAGTAATTCTAGCGAAAGATTAAGAGACAGAATGGACATTAGCTTTTTTCTATACCAGCTTGTAATCGACGAGAGTTCGCATTATTTAAATATGATTAGCTTCTAATTGGTTTTGTATTGTTAGATTCGAATTTACGAGCATGTGATTTGAAATAATCTCAATATCTGCAAAATGGTCATGAAGACAAACGCAATAGATACTGATCAAGTTCATTTGCTCAATGCGGTATAGTCATATATGAAATTAGCTCAAGTAAACTAACACACATTAAACAAAGCTTAGGTCTTCACGTCAGAGCATTCATTGTACGAACATTGAAACAAATTGGGCAATAAGAAACTAGCATGTACGTTAAATATCTTAGAAATTGATGAGTTGCGAATCCGATTTCAGAATACAGAATTACATTATAAAGCAGAGGCATCGTCCTAATCTGTATGTTATGGGCTTCGGACCTCTGATCCACAGATTTTTTCAAAACGGGCATTATTATATTTATAGAAAGAGCTGGAGCTAGTTTAACTGATGCTATACCTGTAAACAACCGACCTTGTGCGGCACGCTTAAAGACGTCCACAAAAATGATCAGTTGCCTTTTCGTTGCATCTATATGTGCTCCCACCAATTGCAGCTTAGACGACAATGGACACTTCATACTTTCTAATATTTAGAGTTCTTATATAGATTTGATTACGGAAGAAATGAATGCTCAATTTGGGCGTGTAAACGATGCAGAATTTCATTTTTACAGACAGCAATATAGGCCTCTTTTTCTTTTATCGCTTTACTGCCAAATAAGCGAGAAAAATATATATTGTATAGATAAGGGCATGAATAAAAATAATTTATTTGTTAGTGACAACAATAATCTAAAACAAAAATTTTTAAAAGATAGTATTTTATAAGTACAAGGCTCTGATTCAAATGGAGGTAGCTACCAAGATTACACGTAGATATGAGGCAAAGTAAATATTTACACAACACAATTCAGGCCAAGTTAACTTTAAGACAAAATTACATCTGCGAATCAGCTCCATTGCGGTTTTTGTTGCATTGCTTAATAAAGAAGACCAAAATGCACTGTTAAATCTACCCAGAAATAAATAAATATTAATCAAGATCGCCACTGCGCTTGATTTGAATCCACATTGCGCAGGTTTCCAATCAAGAACTAGTATGTTTCCATATAACCCACTTGGAGAAGCAGCTTCATTGTAATTTACGTAAGTAGAACGTGATCGAACTAGCGCAACTGATCGTGTTTTATTTATATTTCCACAGAAACACTTGGTCGATAAAAAATTTATTTACGGATATCATTATTGCTTATTCGATGCAGGCAACCTATATATACTATGCTGATGAAACAATGGTATTCGAATTCCTGTGAGCATTCATGATCGACCCTAGAGAACCAGGTTTCATTAGCTTATAAAAACAGTATGTAGAGATACCTTTCACACAACTTTTCTCCATAAATAGCGAAAGTTGGAGGAAGCCACTTCAGTCTTCACGATGAATATATTTAACTCGTCAATCTTGCCCCCTGTGTTAATGTCAGGTATTAAAATATGAAAATATGTCAATATAGTAGTGCAACTAGACAGAGTGGCACTCTTTTTTTTAATCAATGTTTAGTAGTTCAGATGTCAAGCTGACTAGCCGGCGACTGGTTAATTACTTACAAGTAAAATTTATCGGCCTTATTTAAACGTAATCCATTTAACAATGGCTTATTTAGCTCTTCCTCAATGTATATATTGCATGTACTCACTGATTGAACGCACGTGTAGTCTGACCCGTGACACCAAATGTGTTATTAAAGAACTGTGCCTTAATTTGACCGCCAAAGCTATAAGCGGTATAATTGCTAAGTAGATTTTACGATTTAAACATTACCATGGTTATATAGTATGTATACTTTTATTTAAACGATTCCCCATTTATTAGGTAACCTTGATTGGTGTATGAAGTTTCGTAGAAATCATTTTTAAATTTATAGTGTGGCTTGCGCGTTAAAATTTTAATTGTCTTTTATACATCGTATATATAATTAATTTGTATATGATGGGTCTATATAAGCCAACAGTGGCTTATATTTTCAGTCTCTAAATCATATTATCAAAGCATAACTCGTTTCTTGTCTTCTTTACTGGAACTTGGGCACTCATGCTAGCCGGAATGGTTAGACGAAACTATGGGCACGAATCCGCTATAGGATAATGGGACAACTTGTGGTGGTTTAACAGTATTTATCTTGAAGCTGGATAATTGAATTGAGTGATTTGTGACTTTGTAGCAGTGTCTTAGATTTAGCGGGTGCAAATATTATAACGAAAATCGGAACGACTTTGAATCTTTTAAAGGGTTTCGATTAATAGTAGTACAAAATTATCTGCATTGCCAAGATGAACCAGTCTACCGCCAGAGGAGACTTCGATGAACGCATTAGTGTAGTATTGTAACTTGACAGAACTGGCTAGCTTAATCAGCGTCATAATAGTGCGGCTAGACAACACTGAATGCCCGTTTTATTTTTTTAATCAACATATTTATGTATGACATGGTGCTAAATGTTCTGCCTCGCACCGTTAAATACATGTAATGTTACAATCGGAGTTCAGCTTCAGAAGGTGTATAACAACTCAGGCATAATGTTCATGGTCGTATTATGATTATGTTCTATAAAACATACAACAATTAATAGTAGTAAAAGCGAATAATTGCGCAAGACGTATTCTGCAATTAACAGTATTTCATGCCTTCTGTAGACGTATAATGATTATTGAGAGCTATTATCTTGGGCTACGTCAGCAACCAATTTTCTATGGTTTATGAATAATTTTTGTGACGAGTTAATAATTTTTTTGTTAATACTTTTTTAACGCTGAAATAGTTATCACAATTTCACTTATAATTCATCATAATATTTATTGATGGATACGTAGATCAACACGCCGGTTGTTCTTTTGAATATCGGCACTCCTTATTTAAACAATACTCCAAGTTCTACATCACTAAATAATATGGATTCCAAATAGTGCTGGTACCCTTTACAGTCGCGGCATATATTATCTATAGTGAGTTGGCTTTGAAGTAGCATTGTCGAAGACTCTATTTTAGGTTAATTAATATTTCAATACACATTCTACGGCTACAACAAACATGTTTGGGTCCTACAAAGTGTTGAAATCTTAAAATTCTCTAAAATATATATCGAACTCAAAATCGTTTGAGAATCACCTTTCTGAATATTTCAAAGAAGACAATTGGAATTTTAAGACAAAAAGCATCACGTGAAATACGTAGTTGGAGAGCCATTTCATTTTAATAGATTTGCTTATATATATATATATTTATATGACATAATATAGACATTTTTATCGTGAGTAGCTAGAAGATTTATAGATCTAATAGAGATCACGCGCTAACATTCAAAATATATGCTCACAAAAGCGATAATCTGCCGATTTTCATCAATGTCACATAAACCAAGTTTCAAAACTACATTTTTTATCGTCGAACAGTGTATACTCGTTTGAAAATTAACGATAAACTAATAAATGGTTTTTATCTGCTTAACAGCTAATAAAACGAAGCATTAACTGAATGTTGACACAGACAAACACATACACACACACACACACACACATATATATATATATATATATATATATATATATATATATATATATATAACGATTCACAATAAATTCTTGGTAGACAATATACTGCGAAATAAACAATCTTTAAATAGAACACTATTGGAATCAAGTAATTATAGAAAAGGTTTAATTCTCAATTTAATGATAACTGTTGGTGAATCTATCTCGAATATATTTATGTAATGTATGTGTACGGCAAATTACAAGTACGAGTGCAGCTGAATATCATATGACGCATTTGCTTTTGAATTAACACGAATTATAAAGCAACAACAAATCAACTACCTATGTGTAGGAAAAGCATAATTAAAAACCAAAAACGAAGGTGGCACAGTGGCAAAAAATGTAATTTTGAGAACCTTACAATAGACGCCGTTATAGATGCATGTCATAGAAGTTGAAAAAGCGCCCTGAGCTTAATCTTATCACCAGCTCAAGAATGCGACAGCATTTGGAACTACAATGTTGCAAAGTAAAAATATTTTACATTTGTGCCACATATTTCTTAATCTTAAAAAAGTTGTCAAAATATTTAAGGTTAATAATAAAAAGTATATCATCTGATAAGTATCTCCTTTATTCTAGAAAAATGCGGATCTTTTTGTCACCAACAGAAGCCAGACTAATATCACGAATTAGAATATAAAATAACTTGTAATAAGAATCTGATGATAATCACACAATTTGGTTTGAAAAATCAACTTCACAAGCACTCTGACAATGGCAAGTTTTAAAGCATCTAGGCTCGGGGTGAGTAAATAGGACGAAATCATAATGTGAAATTTATAATAATCTCATTTGTTAAAAAAACACAAATTAATGTTTGCAGGATAGATATACAAAAATATAATCAGTTTGAAATAGATAAATCTGGAATGTTTTAAGCAATACTATGTAATGAACTGTTCAGTCAATAGATTGAAATTATTTGAATCGTATATATATATATATATATATATATATATATATATATATATATATATATATATATATATATAATTTGCCATTAAATATTACACAGTATATTATTTCAGAATGCAAATAATTATTTAATGTGTTTCTCTCTCTAATATACATATCAACATATATATATATATATATATATATATATATATATATATATATATAACTATTACCAGTGTAAACAAATTAACGAGAAAGCAGTAAAAAAATTCAAAATAATACATGATCTGAGCAGCAGTAGTAGGCTGCGCATGTCAAAGACAGTGCTAAATACGAGGTATTTAACGCACTAAGCAATGAACAATAAACAAAAGAAAGCATACGTAAACTACTAACAAATCAAAGGATAAAACTAGACACTGTTGAATAAAAATTTACTATTGTGCCAGTCTATCACAGTTGCCTTTGAAACTCTTAACTAAAAACAGATGCATACTGTGGAGTTTAATTAAAACCAGCCTTGTTTCTTCTGCTCAATACGCACCTTGTAGCCCATGTTTGCGGCATATTGAGCCATATTTGGTGCACATCCCGGTGGAGGCGGCTGGTAAGGAAGATAGGAAATTGAAAACAACAGACAAAACGGAGCGATTAGTTTAGCATACACGCTACAAAATAGACCTGGTATAAAATGTTTTTTTAAAACGATAAAAGCGTACCAAATCGACTTGCCCCTGAATTATTCCGGAGCTGATACATGTAAAGAGATGCAAATTTAATACTCTTACTGACGAGACAGAAATGATTCTGGCACTAACCGACCTCCGATTCAAGTTTTAAAGCATTAGTTATTTAATACTGTGTTCGTGACAAGAATGGTCCTTACTCAGTATCGCATAAAAAGCCTATCGAATGACAAAAACAATACATCAGCAAATATATAATCGGCTGCTTCACCGCCATATTTCCATTAAATTCATTTTTGGGCTGTAAACCAACACTGAAACGTCCCTTTTCACGTTTGCGATAAATCTTCCTCCGCCTGGATGATTTGTCACCAAAAACCGACGAGCACCACCTGCCACGAAGGGCTGATTTTGAAGCATTTGGCCTATTTCCGTCATCAAGCAAAACACACAGGCTGCATCTGATAGGTATGCATTCATTTTGTCACTACACACTTAAGACTAAGAATGTATAAATACTGAATACAATTTTTCACATTATAGAAGATGCCTGTGTCATGATAATATCGTTTCAGTGCAATACGCTACAGCCATTCGTTGTTCAAATCTGAAATTCTTATGAATAACGACCAGCAAAAACGTAACGTCAACTTATAAAAAATTATACGTATTTAAATGTAATTAAATAATAATCTTGATCTGTTAAAGCACGCTTTTTTGTTCACTAGCAACTAAATGTATTCATTACTCTTTATACATTGTATATCTTAATTTTGTGATTTCTCATTATATGCATTTCATAAGAGAACCTCATGTTAGGTTACGAGCTTAATAGAAAAAACAGCTTTAGATCTTACAATCAAACAATAATTGATTTCGTGGGAGGTGGTAACAATTCTTTAAATCATGGTTGCGAGTTTGAAGTAAACACCAATCTAATTGTATTTAACCAGTCGTCGAACATAACCAAACTACCGCCAGTTGCGACTGGTGGTAGTTTTGTTGTGTTGTTCGACGACTGGTTAAATACAATGGGATTGGTGCTTACTTCAAGCTCGCAAACTTGATATAAAGAGCTTTAGATCTTCATTTAAATACAAATGCAGAACAAAAACAAAAATTATTTGATATGGTCATCTTTCTCAATAGAAAACATGAATCAGGAATAGCGAAAAGGAGACAAGTCAATTCTCTATAAAAAAAACGCCGCATTGAACATATTTCAGACTAAGCGAACATACTACGAATCTCATCTGCTAAACAAATCAACTTTCATTTTCTGCGCGTAAGTCTTCAATAGTTGGTACAAAGAAGGGGCTAATAATTAACTGACAAGCTTAAGTTATATAGTAACAAATAAATCAAGCATGGAAAATAGATTTCCTTTAAATGAAACAGATTTAATAGAATATTTATTATTGGGTGCAAAAAAAGTCCATGCCTGCGGCAATTCCAATAATCCAGCGAAAGTGATGTTTTATTATCCTACTCAAACAATGCCGAAACAAACACAATCAGTGTTCCGTAAAAAAGGTTCAATGGAGACGATAAATCAGGGTGCGGCCAAATTGAACTGGTCGGATGACAATTTTTTTCTTTTGGGTCATGCCTCCTGATGTTTAGCTGACCATGACCTAAAATAAACTGAACGCAAACATTGACAAAATGCTGTTCTGGCACCAGTCGCTGTAGGCGGTCACCTGCCAAGTCTTCGCAACACAAAGGATCGACAGTAAACTTGACTTGAAAATCTTGGTCTTGATGCTTTGTGATATTCAAGTATGTATCAGGTGTTGCGAACCTAGTAACAAATTAGTTCAGTTGTGACCAGAAGGATAAACCAAAGGCAGCATGAACGGAAAGTATAATCTCATGCACATTCGTTTCGTGCTTACTGGCGACTCATCAGTAGGAGCCGGTATTACGCCCTTTAACCACTATATATTCGGTAGAAGAATGTGGAATAATAGGACGGTACAATCTCCTAGACGAATGTGTAAACCTGCAGTAGAGTAGCTAACATCGTATAGTCTTCGACAATGCGACTTCAACGCTAACTCACACTATATAATATATATACCGAGTCTGTAAAGAATACTAACACTATGGCTATTGTGTTAGTAACCGATACCAACATTATTGTACCGAAAAGGTACATGGTACTAACACTATGGTTACCGAGTCGGTACATGATACCAACCTGATGGATATCAATTTATGCTATAGTTCACAGAAATTGAGAATTACAACAATTTCTGAACACCTGTTACTCCAGTGAATCCATACACTCTGGCCTTGATCCATATCAGTTATCACATTTCGCGGTAAGCATGACATCATTCAATTCAATATAGAACAGTTAAATACTGTTTGTTGCGGAGAGCTAATATATATGCAAGTATGTATTAGGTGTTGCGAACCTAGTAACAAATTAGTTCAGTTATGACCAGAAGGATAAACCAAAGACAGCATGAACGGAAAGTATAATCTCATGCACATTCGATTCGTGTGCATGAGATTACACTTGGTTGAGAGGCGATTTAGTTAGTGTAGACTCCGTATTCGGTCAAAACGATAATAATACTATACATTCTTTCAACAGTTTTATTAACCTATCTCTCGGTCTATAACCGATTGCAAGCTGGATGGGATTAGGTAAACTGGGGGCATGTGTGGATTACTGCAGGATTGAAATCAAAATTTTGTTGATCTTTCTATGCGTCCGGAACAGAAATTAAATATAAACATCATGGATTGGCGTGTATGTCAATCCATTAGTTGTGCTTATAGTTATTCAATAAAATGTCACTTTAGTAAAATACACATGTTTATAGGTGGTTGTGTGCGCGGAGGGGGACAAGGCTAAGTTTTTTTGTATACATTTGATTATTAGAGACTAGGTATGAAGACCGGATATTAGGAAGACAATTAAAAATACATTTGGATATTAAAATAAATATAAATATATCTGTCTTGAATGAGGATACCACATTTGCCACAAGTTGTGTTTTACTCCTGTGCGTATTGTGTCGACCCTGAAGATGAACCTGGAAATTCGGGTTCGAAAATTAGGAAAAAGAACAATGGAAAATCTTGTTCCAACGTCATTTTCAGACAATCAGTTAATTGATGGCTTAAAGAAGAAGGGACAATTGAGAATTATTATAATGCTTATTCTATTTTCATTTTCTAAAGAAACTTAATTTTGTGTTATTTTTTGTGAACCGCTTATCCATTTATACAAAATTAATTAATCTTTTATTTCACCAGAAATTATGTTTATGAGATAGAGTAAAAGAGCTTCCCTTAATTATAAGATGTTTAAAATATCATACTTAGATATAAATGTTACCATCTTTGAAAAATGCAAATTTTGCTAATGTTGTCTTTTAATGTGAGATGCAAATTATCAAAGATGATGAAGTAGTTTTAAACAAACATTCCTGAACAACTAACCATTACTCGTTCTTTTTGGAAGCTGAAAAAGTTATGTCTCGTTTATAACAGAGAACCTCTTCATTAAATACTGTTTTGTTGCAATGAACTAATATATATATGCAAGTATTTATTCGGTTTTGCGAACCTAGTAACAAATTAGTTCAGTTGTGACCAGAAGGATACACTAAAGGCAGCATGAACGGAAAGTATAATCTCATGCACATTCGTTTCGTGCTTACTGGCGACTCATCAGTAGGAGCCGGTATTACTTCATTATTTGGCTTTTTTTCAGTCGGACGTTACAACAATTGACATCGAAGTACATTTGAATGATATTTTTGACATTCTGAATGCATTGCGTCTCTGCAAAAAAAGTCCTAAATTATTGTCAAAGAGTATTATTTAAAACATGTAAAGCAACTACTGTAAAGACCAAGAATTCTGCTGACAAAAAAATCACCCGACCCAAACAAAGTTCATTTATTTAAATCAAGGTTGGATTATTCATATAAACACCAGTCTCCCTTATATACATACATTTCTCAGTATAATCTAAGCATTGTAGAATATAGGCAAAACAATTCATCCAGGAGAACGAGTTCGTCCGTATTTGGAACTCTTCCAGTATCATCCAGAATTCGCCGAGGAGAGGGCTCAAATCTGGGCAGGTCTGCTTCACAGTTTGTTGCTATAACCACTGAGCAATCCTGCCACACGCTACAAACAATGTTCTTAAATATACCAACGAATGTTAATTCGTTAGCCTTTCGTCTATGTGGAGAAATTAAGGCATCTCATTAGACCTGAAGTTCCAACTAACCAGACACAATTTGTAATTATATAATAGGCAGCACGCTACCTGGGTAAGTAGTATTAAATTGAATAGTTTTAGAATTAAGGACAAAACCGGTCTTCTATGTATATGTTGCTTAGTTTATATTGACAAATGTATGTATATGATAGGACTCGTAATGATATCAAGATCGCAATCTTGAATTAAATAATTTTTATCACCGAACGCGAAAAAAATAATCATTTAAATTCATTAATAGTTAAACAAAGAATAAAAATACTCGTTCAAACAGTGACTCTAGCTAATTAAAAAAGCACTGCACCCCTGGCAAAGGAGATGTTATATTGACAGATACATAATTTGAGTCAATCTTCTATCAGTTATTAGATTGAGGAAGGAAAATAATTACAGTCAACGATGGTCTATAGTAAGTCTTGTCAAGATCTGCCACCAATATCGAAATCGGTCACTCAACGAAAAACACACTTGGCAGATTTAAGATAATTGGCAAAAGACTGGGATAATTTTATTCTTTCACAGGACAAATTGTCAAGTTTGGTCGTCGTGTAATGAAAGAGAATGGTTTAACCAAAGGAAGAGGTTTTCTGTTTTCGTTTCTACAGGAAAAAAGATATTACCGAAAATAATTCATGGCTAAATTATGCTTCCTCTTTTAATGTACATTGATATATAAATCTGTTAAACATGAAAACATGTATAATGAAAGAAACGAGAATTCTCGAAAACGTGTTTGGATTTCGCATTGCATAAACAAGCGGTGGGTTCCAGAACAGCCAATACAATTATGCCGAGTTAACCAAGATTCTCAACTGAAATTCGATAGTGTCAATTTGCATCTCGCGGTAACCACACGAAGTTATCGAGTGAGAGATACATAAAATAACAATACCATGCTCTGACATAGCAAGTTTAACACAAATTTACAATACGGGCAAAATACTAAAATATTAAATCATGTGCCAACACAATAATTGGAAATTTTCGCGAAATTCAGACAAAGGCATTGTACAGTCAGCCACACATCCTATATATGTAGAAATTTTTATGGGAGTTCACTCATAAAATCCAATAATGTTTTTGTTTCTTAAACAAATTTTAAAATGTTTTACAATAAACATATTTAAACAAAACGAGAAATAACACGTGCAATTTTGAAATGCAGAAAAATATTCTAACTTACAGGAATAGAACGTGACGTTCCATGAGAGAATCTTGCTCCAACATCATATTGCACATTTGCGTTAACTGTTCCTGTCTTATCCGGTAACAAAACAGGCATTTGAGGCTTAAATAAGAAAAATCAAAATTAGAAATCTTACATAAAATAGAAACTAAGTAAGGAAATGTACAGATAAGGTGAGGACATGTAAATATAAAGGAAAGGAGGATGCAGAAACATTAAGTTAATGAAATATGTACATAAAAACATCATGTTTATACCAGTGAAGTAAGATCTCATATTATTGATTAAATCAAGTTTACGAGCTTGAAGTAAATACCAATTCCATTCTATTTAACCAGTCGTCTAACAACGTAGCTAAACTACCATCAATTGCAGCACTGACGCGTTTCGGCCTTAGAGTACGACGGCAAACTGACTAGCGCGGATCAAACCGCAATTAATATATATGCAATATGATTATTGAATTGTAATATCTCATATCATTCTCGAAAATAACCGCTATACATATATTGTTTTATTAGGAAGATAAAAACTTAACAACAAAGTGGATAATGACCGTTTTAATCCTGACATATTCAATAACACTTTATAATCTTTCATGTACAGAAATCCAGTGTTTCCATTTGATTAAGTTGGTGGATAATGGTCTCATTCTCAGATTTACCACTATTTGTTGTTGGTGGTTTACTTCGAGTTGATTTGTGTTTGCATACGTGCCTGTGGTCGTGTGGAGTTCATTCTCATTGTACAACAGAGAGATTTTCGAGATCTGATCATTCTTGTGATGATGAATTGATTTTTGCCAAAGTATTCGTTTTTTGGCTGTTAAGTCTGCCAATGCTTTTCCCCGTGTGTTGTCGTTGGTTTCGCTTCCTCGTTTTATTTCCTCTTGGTAACGCACAGGATAGGCAAGTTTCAATGTTGATTGGTCATTTTGTTTTCCAATTTCCGTCACCATTAAAGATTGTAGTAAAACAGTTTACGCAGCTGCCTTTTCTTCAGTTCGTTGCCAATTCAATCGAATGTGTGTTGGTGGTCTGGCTCGCCTGAATGCTAGTAATTTGTTCTTGGGTTGTGTGATTCGTGGCCAGTCGATTAAAATATTATGTTTGCGCAACATTTGAATGCTCAGGCCGAGCGCCTGTGACTGCGTATAACTATACGACGCTCATTGACCTCGGGTATAAAATAGAATATTCTTATGAAAAGGCCATCGAATAATCAATACCAAGTTTATTGTGAAAAATAGGCCAATTTATTTCGTGAAACTTTATCAACACCTTTACGTTTCTCAGCTATATATTTTTGTTTTATTTGAAATTGTTCGCAGCAAACGTGCCATTTTTTAAAATAAATCGAATCAAATTGCAAAATTAGTTGATACTTGAAACTTGATTACATTTCTATCGATAGACTTCTTTTCTACCAGAGCTTCTTTCTTTGAACTATTGCATGCACTAATGTTTTTCCTTCGTATGCTTTCTGTCGGATCACATTGTGCATGAGCATTTTATGACTCTCGAGCAACGAGGCAGCCAAAACCATAAAAATATTGATGTTACATTAAAATATGAAGAAACATTGTGCATTAACCAATGCACACCTAGTAACAAATTAATTCAAATAGGACCACAAGGATAAACCAAAGACAGCATGAATGGAACGAAGAATTCAATGTACATATTAGTTTCGTGCTTTCTGGCGACTCATCAGTAGAAGCCGATACTACGTCCTATACTCATTATATCTCAATTGAAAAAATATGGGATAATCTGACGATACAATTACCTATACGAATGTGTATACAAGTTATCTTTCTATTTTGTTATTAATGTCTCCAGCCATATACAATCGCATACCGATGGATATATAGAGAATCGCGCGTAGAATGAATCGCAAGCCATAAGTTCTGGATCTTCACTCTTATCAACATCGTCAAGATAATAATAAGACTTGTTTATATTTGCAAATGAATTGTAAATAAGTTTCTGCGGCAGCATTTAATTGTGCATTTCTCAATACGGAAGTAAGGTTACTTAGAAGCTACCAACAGGCTAATTTTAGTTTTCAATTGTAATATGTGCGCAATTAATTCTACGACTACTACTGCTACCAGTATTATTAAAACCGACACGAAATAGAGTATGATACGACCACGAATCTTATTAATACTATTAATTCTACTACCACCAAAACAGTAACTAATACTACTACATATATTGCTACTAGCGCTACTGCTATTACTACTACCACTGATACCATTACTACGGTAATACTACGCCCTCTAATATGCCTAATACTACGTCTATTATTATGCCTACTACTACGCCTAATATTACGTCCACTACTTTGCCTACTACTACTTCTATTACTACTACTACTACTGCTAATATTACTACTACTAATACTGCGCCTACTAATATTACTATTAGCACTAATACAACTTCTATTATTATTATTATTATTATTATTATTATTTGAACTAATTTGTTTCTAGGTGCGCAATACCTAGTACATAATTAGATAAACAGTAGATATTCCGTCTTTTATTCCCACTCTGTGGCTGCAAATTGAAGATTGGACGGGTTTGCCAGATTTCCATATATTGACAGCTCTATCAATAGCTCAGGCAATACGACTGACGGAGAGATAATGACAATCGCGAAATCTAGAGGAATTTGATCGTACCTTTGTCATTTATGGAGTAAAACGGTTATTTAGCACTGTCTATAAGATCGTATGTAAAATGTATTTAGACATGCAGCTTTATTATGTCGTATTGAGTTAATGATTTTAAACAATTTCAGACATTCGGCCATTGTTGTTTGAGAAGCGCACCACATATAGGCTACTAACAACGAATAACCAACGCTGACAGCCAAAGACATGTTGTTGGATCGACAGACATGTTATCGATAAGCAAACAAATAAAGTTACATCAACTGTGTTAGTTCGGTCACGTTTTGCATATGCCTTCAGTTTGATTACCCAGTAGAGCATTATTCTCTCACTCAGCATCAGATTGGCGTATGAAAAAAGGTGGATAGATTTTGATGTGGGCAGAACGATATAAAGTAAGCTATAACTAAATTGAGTAGTATAAGAGCAGTTAGTTTACTAGGATGAGGTGCAATTGGGCGATATAGCATAGAATCATGATCAGTGGCGATCTTGTTGCAGATTTATAGTTTAATAATCTACTTAGCTTTTTTCTAAGTTAGGCGGATTTAACTGAGATCCTTTGTCGTATTTATGAATCGATACAATGATAACCACATGGAAGCTGTATTGCCGATGTCGCCTCATCTTAAAACGATTTAGATATAATCGTCAATGTAGAGACTTACTTGATCCTCCCATTCATAAATCACTTAATTTTTTTGTTTTAAATTACGATTTTAGTCATGCTAATGAATTATTTGTTTTATTCATTTTATATTTTTATTGAAGCAAATTACATTATTTCCTCAATAATATATCTGTAAATAGAATACAACTTGAGTTAATTCATTTGTTTTGTGAAGTTATGCTTAATCTAAATATTTTTATCAAGATCTTTCTAAAATAATCAAGAATAAATTTACTTTCATCTATTAAATAAATGTGTATTTCTATTTGATGAAAATTTTTTTATTTTTATTTTTATCGTGGTAATATGGTAGTGAAGCTCAGGATATTTAAGGCTGCTGAATTTCTGTCTATGATGATGATAATGACGATGGAGAGTAAGAGGTTACTGTCTTATCTTTGCTAAATCATAATCAGTTTAAGTTGCTTTTTATTTACCTATAAGCTTTCAAGTATAGTCTATTAAAATTTTGTATGCATATCGTACCATTTATAAGTTAAGTATACACTAATTATCACAACAGTATAGAAATATTGTATATACTCAAATCATATTTTTATTTTTAGCAGCTATCGATTTAAACACCAGGAATACTTCTTGGATTATTTTTCTGACATCTTGGCTGCATATAAATCCCAAGTAGAAACGTCTTCAAACAAGTTGTGTGCTTACAAATAGTTGGTTTGCATTAACACAATCGTCATCAAAAATTTATGATTAGAAAGCCCTATAAAATGATGTCAATATCACTTCTAAGATTGTTAGCTGACTTTAAATCAGGCATTGCCCAAGTGTTTCTACAGATGTTTAATTATCTATATCACCCACCTCCGCAACGCCGGTCCAGAGCGAACCCTCAAGCCCAGATGGCTCGCCTCTTTCCTGATTTCAAATCCTCCAATTACCTCACCCACCTGACAAAAGTGAGAATAAGGAGATCCAGATCGACGCTGACCACTCCATTCTCGTCAGTAAGTGATCAGTCACCCTCATTAGCCCGCGGTCTCGCTCCGGCCGCCAACGGAACGCTCCCGCACGCTTCTTCTCCCCGGTCTAACCCGCTTTCCCACGGATCCCTTTCAGCAATTCTTATCAACTGTAGATCGCTTGCGCCAAAAATCAAACAACTGCGAGCATTTTTATCCTCTTACGAGCTAGACATATGCTATCTTGTTCAAACATGGCTGCCCTCTTCCATACATTGCGATGACCTTTTCCTCATCAATGGTTATACTTTCCTTCGAAGTGACAGAACTGTCGGTCGAGGGCGCGGTCTGGCTGCCTATTTCTGATCCTCTCTCATGCCCAAACGTTTGTCTTCATCGAACTCACTAGGATTATAATTGTTCTCGTTTCAGCTACTGATTCTTAACCAAAGCGTATCTGTTTGCGTTATTTACAGAGCCCCCAATCTCTCAATAATCGACGACACTCGTGAGGCTCAACTTATGTCCACTTTTTTCTCTCAACACTCCGATCGATACTTTTTTTCGGGTGACATAAACCTCCCTCTGGCAAACTGGTAAAATCTAATTTCTGAAAATTACCCGTTGCTTCGGCTCTTTGCGGACAACCTACAAAACAATTTGTGCACTTCCCTATCCGAGGAAACAACCAACTTGATTGTGTCCTCTCCAACAAAGATGTGACCAATGTTCAATCTCGGGAGATCTTCCATAATCTCGATCACTGTCAGGTATCCTTCCTTATTCCTCTTCTATCCTCTATCCCTAGAGAGGGCATTCCATCAGTCAGGCGATTCTCCGACTGGGAAGAGTTTAACCGACTCTGTGACGCCGTTAACTGAAGGGATCTTATTCTCCCAGACAGCCTCTCCTCATGTTTTGCCGATGTCCATAACGTCTTATCCTCCAACTTTAATTCTGCCACCTCTATTCAACACATACACGTGACGAACAAGTTGAACGCCTTGTTTAAAGCACGCGACAACCTTGCACGCAACTCTAGATTACGCACATCATCACTTGTTCGCGCTCTCGCACTCCAACGTATCGATGAGCACATTAAGCAGGTTATCAACAAACAAACGCTCAACATCGAGAGACGCGTCCGCGCGGCACCTTACTCTCGGTAAATGTTCGCAGATATATCTAAGGCTTCTGATTCATTGGCATTTTCTGCAATTGAATCCGCCCTGTTGAGCAATGGTATTTGCGGCAACGTCCTCAATCTTATCAGTTACTATCTCCGAAACCGATGCGCAACTGTAAAAGTCGGAAATAGTCACTCGAGGTCAGCCATTATCCGATCTGGAGTTCCCCAGGGCTCCGTACTTGGTCCTATTCTTTTCAACCTTACACTCGCACAGGTGCAGGTTGAGGACAACCTATTCAAACTGTTTAAATATGCAGATAACATGTTAATAGTATTCAGTAACCATACAGCATCCACCCCTTCCTTACATCTCATATCTCAGCTTTTATCCTCGCTCCATGTGCAGCTTAGCAAAATCGGTCTCAAACTAAACCCCGCGAGGACTCGTTTGACGAAACTCTCCCCTGGCCCATTATGTTTTCTCCCGGATGCAAATTGTTCCCTTGATATTGAAATAATGGACCTTCGTATCAATTTATCAAAATCTCTAGACTTCTCCCCAAATCTTAAACATACTACTTCTAAACTCTTCAAGTGGGCTCGTTTGATCTACTTCAAGACTAACAACCCCACTCTCCAACTCACATTGTTCAAGGCCTATATTCTACCCATCATATCATACGCTAGCGAATTTTACTGTCCTCTCACTCTAGCCTCCTCGTACGCCATCGAACAGATTTCCTCCAGATTTCTAAAGCGAGTCTTCCATCACAGCCAGAATTATCGGGAACGCCTACTCCTGGCTAACCTTCTACCGCTATGGTTTACCCGTCACTTACGAGTCATTTCTTTTGTTCATAAGATCACAACTTGCCTATCACTGTCTAACTTCGCTCACCCAAGTCACCACTATGCTACACGCTCTAGCAACTCTTCAATCCAATCCAACCACACTCCCAATATATTTAACAAAATCTATCTCTTTTCCAAAGCCACTAGTGTATTCAACGCTCTTCCCGCGGAAATAAAGCTCCTATCCCAGCACGAATTTAAAAAGGCGGCTCACAATCACTTCTTTAACAAATTTCTATGCGAGACGTCTGATTGGAAGCGCAATTGGTTCCTTCTTAACCCATAACACTTCTTTTTATCCCCAGGCTATTTACTTGTTACTAGTTTCGGAGTGTGAAGTCTCTTCTGGCTAGCCTCCAATTTCCACTATTCGCCTCTGATTCTAAATTTCTAATTCTTGACTCCCTGATACCATTTCTATTCTCATTTTTATTCTACCGCATCCAAATATTGAATACTTTGCCACGATTTGCTCTACTAAATCTCTTCTTTTTGTTTCAGCGAACGACCGGAAACTCGAAAAGTCTACTGGACCATCTGACGGTATACATCGGACGCTGATTCCTCCTCGCCTTCCATCAGTCGTAATCTCGCTCAACGGAAGCCAGTGAACCCTGCACGCGACACTGACATCCTGACTCTCCACAAGCTTCAATCTAGTCGACTTTATCCTAGTCAATACTACCCTACAGAAACTCAATATCCACGACAAAGAACTCCGTCGGTCGACTTCTGCAGCTGGTCCGCCCTCACCTTCGAACTCACACTCAAATTCGTCTGTCCGACACCAGCTTATCCCGCATTGATGCTCGGACCCTTCACGATTTGTACTCTAGTCGATCCTACCTAGTCAAATGGAATCTCTTTTTCACCAGATCGAACTATCACGAAGTTGATGAAAGCGCTTCTCTTTCTCAACTCCTCCCTTTCCTATGGTTAAATACTTTGCTAGTCACAATTTCATTCATCTCTACATATCCTACTTTTGATTTGTACCACATCATTCCCCAAAGACGCGACAGCACAATTATAGTAGACGCATTTGCGAAGCTAGTAACCAAACTATGGGTCTAAGTTGTGTGAAGAAATTTCTAACTGCGGGTGCATTGATTGTTTTGTGATAAAATGTTGTTCGTTAATCGCAATTTGGCATTTAAATGTAATGTGCAATATCTGTTCAAATGTCCTCATAAGTGAACACAGGGTCAGGATAGCATTCAGTCTCATTGACTGAATAATTTTTTGAATGAGTCCAGCTTGACTTAAATACTTTAGTAAAGTAGAAGCGACTCGGTGGACAGTCGGTGAAGTTTAAATCTCCTACAATATTTCGTTTATAACGTCCTCCAATGAACTGGGAAATGTCGTACCAGTTAGCAAGTCTTTTGATCGTGTACAATGTATACATCTTAACAATAGGTCAAACACACGAAGTGAACTTTTTATAAAGAAAGCCTCAGGATTTCGGTCAGAAGTATGTACAGGTTTCATGTAAATAGATTGCGATACCACCTCCTCTGTTGATGCCTCTATCCTCCCGAATTAACGTAGAACGTGAAATTTCTATTTCGTATTCATGTGTGTTGAGAGTGAACCACGACGCCAAGACAGCAATTTAATGTGGCTTTGGCATATTGATGATCACATCAAGGAATCTAGCATTTAGATACAGTATAGATAGTTTTACGGAACCTAGTATAGGAGATAGAATGACCATGATGAGTTCCTTTTCAATTTGTTGTTATTGTGGATTGCTTACAAACTAAGTTTCTGTGGCTCATCAAAACAAATTCCGTTTTCCTTCTTATGTTTTACTGTTTTCATTTAACCATTATTGAATAAAAAAATATTGTATTACTCATGATTCTTAATTTAACAAATTTGCTTAAATTATCTTCAATTATTACTGTTCAATATGGGTTTGAGTGTTTTCTTAACTTCACAGAAGTGAACCTCAATTTATTGGCTTCAATTGAATCGCTGGTTTGCTGTAGTCATAATTGTCGTGTGGTGTCATCGAAATCATCATTAAATGTTGTGTAACGATGATCAAACCTTTTTACATCACAGATTTTATAGGCTTCGTAATGTTTCTATACATTTTCATACACTCCAGTGCTAATTTAAGTATAATATAAATGAAGTACGGGCTTTTAGTTAAACTGATATATTATGTATATGTTTGGGCTTCTTGAGCACTTTCGAGCGTTAATTAAACGTAGCTATAAATAATATTGGTTGAAGTCATTTTGATGAATATTAAAATATATTTATCATTAAAATTATACAATCAAATAATAAGTACATATTCAATTAGTCTTTCATGTGATCTACAAGCTTATGAATCGATTATTTTTTTTATTAAATAAAGGCTCGTAGATTTCAAAAACACATATTCGCATGTACTCAACAAAACAGTGTAATTTTATTATGAAATATTTAATTAAGAAATGGTAACTTAAATGGCGTCAACCAATTAAAAAGTAGTGTTAACTCTCGCATCTCAAATCACTCATCTGCTATCTTTACTGTAGGTTCAACTTAGTGAGATTGGCATCAAACTCAACCTTGATAAAACTACCTTAGTGAAGCTCCGCACGGACTATCAATCCTTCGTCTACCAAACCCTCTAGATTTAAAGATTATCAATTCTCTCTAACATTTAGTTACCACATTCTATAAATTACTGAAATTCCAACTGTGTGTTAGCGAAACCACATTAAAACTCTTTAAATGAGTTTGTTCAATGAGTTTAAAGACACATAACCCTATTCTGAGATACTCGATTCAATGCTATGTTCTGCCTCTCACATTCTACGCCAGTGAATTTTATTTTCCCCTAACGTTGATATCTTTTTTTCTACAGCAGATTGGCTCTCGCTTTCTAAAACATGTTTCCTCGTAGTCAAAACTATCGAGAGCACTTCCTCACAAATCGCCTTCCATTAGGATTTAGTCTCCACCTAAGAGTCATCTCCTATGCTCACAAGGTCTCAACTTACCTCTCGTATAATTCTAATTCCTCAATGAGCACGAGATTATACTTTCCGGCCATAATGTTTTTGGTTTATCTTTGTCAATACTGAACTAATTTGTTAATAGGTGTGCAGCACCTAATACATAAATGCCTTTACTATTCCACAGTTTTCTATAGCCACAAACATTTTCAGCATACTACTCGTGTAGATATGAACACTAGCCTACGATGAGTTTAAGAAGGCGGTTCATATGGATTTATTTAGCAAATTCTTAAAAGATGTCTCTAACTTAAAATATAAACTGCTCTTTTCGCTCTAGCAATAAATCGCGTCGTTATTTTCGCTAACTCCGGCCTCCACACCGGCTTTTCAGTGCTACATTAATGATGATAGAACATTATCAAGGATTTTCCCCACGACGTTTGCACTCTATGGCATGTTCATCAATTCTGTAACATGTTAATGGTGCTTTTCTATGTTGAACATTCTGCAACTGACTCTCAGCACAATGCAGGGACGTTATTTAACTGCATCGCGTCTTCATCACCTGGATCGTTGCACAAATAGTTTGCGTATGCTGTATGAGACTGAAGTTCTAATTTCTGCTGAGAACCGAGATTCCGTAACTTTACAAAAATCCATTCTAGGCGATTTTAATCGAGTTACAAAGAACTTTTTTGAATCTACATAGAACACGGCCATAAACTGAAGATAGTACTTTTCTAACTCAAAAATTACCGGTCCTACTGATATCCCCATTAACAAACAATAACTAGTCAATGTCTCACTCACCTGTATATAATCCTTTAGATTGGTATATTAATCTATTCAATAAACTTTTTTGTGGCATACTAGTCATGTGGAGGAAGATAATTCCTCCGCCAAAATTAAAGTGACATTAACTAATAAATTTAAACCACCTTGGCTGATTGAAACGAATTTTATTTAAAAAGAATTTATTTTCCAGAACTTTCTTTGTTTAAATACTTGACTTTGAATTGTGCGCCATTTTCAGTTTTCGAGCATTAATAATAATAATACATTTATTTGGCATCAAAGGCCAACTGGCCCGACCATTGAAATAACAAATCAAGGGTAGAATATGTGGAGGTGAATGGAATTGTGACTAGCAAAGTATTTAATAGCAGGGGGGAGGGGTTGATGAAGGGATAAGTTATCATTAACATCAAGTTAGTTCAATCTGGTGAAAAAACGAAGTTCCATTTAACTAGACAAGATCAATTGGAGATAGTCCATGAAGTGTCAGAACATCCAGGCGGGGTAGGTTGGGTCCGGACTAATGAGTTTAAGTGTGAGATCAAAAATGATGGCGGACCGGAGGCAGACGTCGACCGATGGAGTCCATTGTCGTGGAGATTGAGTTGATGGAGCATAGTATTACTGTTCTCGATTTGTTGTAACTTCCTCAGCCTGCTGCAATTGTTTCATTTATCTTCATTTAAAATTTGATCGATTTCTACAATATAAGCGTGCTAACACTGCCTTCTATTTTTATTGATGCACGTATTTGGGGACGTTCTGGAACAGGTAATTTGATTATTCTCTTTTTCGCGTCTATTTCTTTCCAGATTATTTGTTCGGGTGTTTTGTAACGTGAAAGGTTTCACATTCCGATTGCCTAACATTAAGTATCAATTTAATAATTAAATCCGAATAATATGGAAGCTCATCTTAAATTTGAGGACCCTAGCAAGTTAGCACAAGACATAGCACGTATGAATTTAGCAGATATGAATGAAAATATAAGCTTATCAGATTCTATTGCCCATATTAGGACTGAACACGATCTTGCATCTATTGGGTACTCAGACACCAATAGGTTAGGAGTGTGGAGGAAGTTAAATCCTCCGCCTTACGTAAATTAACATTGACTGATAAATTTAAACCACCATGGCTGATTGTAACGAATTTTATTTAAAAAGAATTTTTTCTATTTATTTTACAGAACATTCTTTGTTTAAATACTTCATTTTGAATTGTGCGCCATTTTCAGTTTTTCGAGTATCTCGCTCTTTGTCTGGTATTGTTTTTTTGGTCTGCTGCATTTTACCATTTTCTCTAGTAAACGAATACTTCATCATCAAATATATTACTCCATCAATTGCCTTTTGTTTTAATATAATACAAGAGTGAAGGAGGAGCCTTGGAACGGGTATATTTGATTTCATCTGTTGTTCACATATATCTCTTTCCAGATTATTTGTTTGGAGATACCGCTCTCCAACTTTCGCATTCCGATTGCCTAACATTAAGTGTCGATTTAATTGTTATACCATATAGTTATGGAAACCGATATTAAATTTGAGGACACAAGTAGGTTAGTGCAGGACATTGCGGACTTGAACCTAGGAGACACAAATAGTAATATAAGCCTATCAGACTCTACTGTGAATTTTAGGACTTCAAGCGATCTGGCATCTATGGGGCTTTCAGACTCGAATAGGTTAGGGGCCTCTCCCGTCAATGTCATACCGAAACTTTCATAATGCTCATATAAATTTAAATCCTAAACTTACAATTCTGTGGCTGGAGAAAATTTTTCGACAAATAAAAATTTCCATATAAGGAAATATGATAATTAAAATTACCAGGAATGTAAAAGTAGTAATCGAAGACTTTTAAGCGCTTACACTTATAAAGTATCAACTCACATAAATCACAGGTTGACTCGGAACGGCAACGTTTTGGTCAATTTCACTATAGGGCGGAGGGGCTGTGGGGTTTCCAGGATAACTGTTCGAATTCGAATTTTGGCCGGGATACATAACGGTAACAAAACGGGTGCTCTGGGTTTTTAAGAGGTAATTATGGTAAAGTATTATTTATTCTTCATAAGAACTTTAGTCCCGTCAAAGGCAATACAAAATAAATTATTACATAGATTGTTTTTTAAGTAAAAGTGTCAAGATTAATATTGCAAAAAATGAAGATAATGCATTCCATAATATTATAAGATTAAAGAATAATCAAAAGAAAATATATATCATAATTTTAAATATACGGTTGCATCACTATACATAGAAATAGGGAGTGTAAACGATCCGGCTGAAAGTAAATATCGTGCGACGTTACAAAAAAGGAGTGTAAAACGCCCCGGCGTCATGTAACTGCCACACGACGTCACAAAGTCAGTTAGGTTCCAAGATGACAGAGCATAGTACTGCCAGGGGCCTTTATTAGGACCGGTATTGCGTTCTTGGGAAAATGTCTCAAAAGTTAATTAATAGTGTAACGACACAAATCAATCGCCGACATATTGCGTAAATTAAATTCAAATTTATTTACGTTGCACCAATGAGAAAAAAGCTAAATTGCCGTTTAACCACGTTTAACCAATAGTGTGCAAGTAGACACATTGCATGCTATTTAAGCAC